>JAOUQT010063626.1:0-10461 GCA_025769995.1 Xyliphius kryptos
GCTGAAGGGGGGGGGGGGGGGGGGGGGGGGGGGGGGTGAAGAAAAGAAATTAGGATGTGGATCTACATCTGAAGATCTGCATTGGTCCTTAAATTCACCATCAGAGTGAATATCCACGTTGTGGGGAACTGGATTATTCTGGTAGTGTCCGTGTAATCACAGCTCCAGTTAATCAGGTGGTGGTGGGGCGGACTCACCAAGTTGAGGTTGATGGGCTTTTCCCGGGAGCCTGTCTGGACCAGAAGCTTGTAGGCCAGAATGCCGTCATCTGAGCCGTTCCTGTAGTTCCCCTGAGTGATCCGGCCTTCCGCAAAGTCTTTATCGAAGGCGGCCTGCAGGCCTAGAAGCATGACAACTAGATGAACTGACATACTCAACCAACAAAGACACATTCAGGAACCAAAAAATGAAGAAACAGAAGATTTAATATGTATTGAATTATATAATTCATTATAAAACAGACAGTTCCGGTCCTTAAATCTGATTGGCTGAGGCGTTTGTCCAGTCATGACACACCTCTGAGCGCTTTACATTCGTATCAGTGCCCGATATACATTATTTTAAATCATAAAATACAGATTAATATAAACAGTAAGCCAATTCCCGAAACTGTGTTCTGTAATTTGGTCACTAGGTGGCAGTTTTTGATTTTCAGAGAAACCAGAATCCTGTCTCTCAGCGATCAACGTTCAGTTTAAAATCCTGGACTTGATTACTTCGCAGAAGACCAAATTATTAACAATTTTGTGTTCAATAAACATATTTATAAATCAAACTTTGTTTTTTTTATTGTAGTGTGTTTGTGACTGTTTTATAAAAGCAATAAGACAATCAATTTATTTACAAAAATGTACGCCATATTGCTTTATTATACAGTCGCATAGTCTTGAAACAAGCTCATAAAGGTGTCAGGTGTCGGTGTCCCACAGCGTCCCACTGCAGATTACTCAGAAGTTTGTGTGAGCTCTACAAATCAAAGACCTGCATCAGATCTCCCTAATGTAGACGTCACTTCCTCTGTCACTAGGCGTCGTTCCTTCTCCCAAGTCCCGTGCGCTGGTCCTAATTGGCTGTGTTTCCCAGTCCTACCATCTCGCCCTATCTCTCAGGAAACTTAATCTGTCTCGCTAAGTCATTAAATGTGTTACGACTTAAAAGAAGGATTCATTTTTGTGAAAACCAGATGAGCAAGCAATGACACACTGATCCCACAGAGGAAAACATCCGCAGCTAAGACAGTCTCCCCCTCACACGGCTCCACCTGAAGAGCTTTCTTTCAAAGACCATTATTGTACCCCCTGTACCTGTACTTTCAATGATGTAACAAACGAGTCGATTAATAGAGTCAAAATAGGATCCACTAAATCCCACTGTGTCACACTTTACCACAGTCCCGAACCCGTCACCGTTTAGAAAGGTTTCCCCAGAGCCATGTAAAGCCAGTCGTGTTTTAAAGAGGACAAAGTGGTTCCCCTTATCAATAAGAACAAATCAATAGGCTTCACAGAGGTCTGAAAGCACTGACAAATCAGTTTGAAAAGATGCGGTCAGCTGGCTTCACATGTCTCTGATGTCACTGTTTTTCAAACTGTACAGGAAGACGTAATTATTTCTGTTAACTCTTTTAAGATGGAGGTACCTTGCAGCCAGTCTCTGAAGTAGTGGAGCCACATGAGCGGGAGCTGGCCTTGGTTGTCGCGGAGCACGTATTTAACTGTGCCGAAGCGCTGGTGCAGATCGTAGAGCAGCGTCTGAGCGCGAGGGTAGTCAGCCCGCTGCGTCACCACATACATGCTGTAAAACGAGAAGTACTGGAACTGTGCACCCAGAAAGTCGTACTCGGCTGTCTCGCGCGGCACGATGTCCGTCAGCTCCAGGCCGTCCCGGACGCGTGTGGTGCCATAGAGACTGACTCCCAGGAGAGCCATGAAGAGCACAATCACCACCACCTAGGACGCCACACAGACACACACAGACGAGTCAGGGTTTTTGCGCTGGGCTTCACGGCTGCCATCTCTGACACGGTAGGTGTTTGTAATTTTGGTAAAAGGTTTTATTCGAGGAGAAGAAGCTTTAGCTGGTTCTGATCTTGCTCTGTTCCTCTGGTTCTTCTGCAGAACATGGCTATGGGTAGTACACTGAAGCTTCACCACAGACACTGTGGTTGGAAGTTATTCCAAAAATCCTGGGAGGTCTTATGGATTTTCTAAAACATCTGCTTTTACAGCTCTATGAGTCTCTACTCAACAAGGTTAAATAGCTATAAAAAAAAAAAAATAAAAAAAAAAAATAAAAAACTTGTGGTCTGTACACATACCTTAGTGATCGGTTTCAGCAGAAAGGGGGCGTAGTGTTTCTCAGCGAAGGCAGCAAAGGTCCAGCGCGAGCAGGATTCCGTGCGAGCTTCTGCAGTTTGGCTCAGGAGGTCGCGGGTGGAGCTGATGCTGTGGCTGCTGATGGTGTTGGGGTGAAGGGGTTGCACGGAGATGCGCGACTGAGGTTCGGCCGTGGTGTAGTAGGCTTGCGTGCGTGGGTCGTATTCGGTGCGCAGCTGCAGCGTGGACTGCATGGTGATGTGGGTGTGCTGAGAGAAACCGTGGCTGCTGTACGAGGGAGGGGGGGTGCAGTGACCCACATCGCCCGTCGCCTGTGGCTCCAACTGAATCACATGGTTCGAGCAAGGACTGTACGGAGAGGAGAGAGAGAGAGAGTAGGAGGGGTCAGTGTGTGTGAAAGAAACAACATTTAATCCACATCCCACATCCACGCCCCCTATTGGCTGAATCAGTTACAGCAGCTGTGAGGGAATTCCCAATCTGAGCTACTTTAACTTAGTGTGTGTTACCTAATGAAGCAACAGAAGATGTCGAAGCGGCGCTCCTCTCGGCGGTACAGGTCCATGCTCAGAATGGCGGGAAAGATAAGCAGCACCATAGCAAAGTTAAACACCACCACCACAGCGGCCTGAGACCAACAAAACACAACACACAAAAACAATCAAAACCATGACATCACACACGGGACAGGACGGAGAACTAAACATACTGATTGCTACTGATTAGGGAGGTAAGGAACACACTGAAACTCCAAAACTGGGACGTCTTTAACGATGCAAGCATGTACACCTGCTAGATATTAAAAAAACTCTCCAAAAGCCTCGCTCCTATCCCAGCATGATCTCCCCTAAATGACGGAGGAGCTGAAGGGAGTCCTGATTTTTATCTAAGTGAACAGATTGGGGGTATTTCTTATTTATTATCTATTTTTAACCAGGAAGTGCCTTTAAGATTCAAAATCTCCTTCTCAAGAAAGGCCTGGCCAAGAATTCTGTAGGGTCCAGTTAGAGGAAATTTTGTCAGGCCAAGGACCAGTCTGTCAGAATATCGAACTTGTGTTTTGATTTATTTCCATATCCTGTATACTGAAGTTACTTAGTATTTCTATCAGTATATTATATCATCAACCGATTACAAAACTAATTAGAAATATAATTTCATATATTTTGACTATATTTATTATTTCAAATGCTTAGTGTTTTATAAAACTTAAACATATGTTTCCCTTTAAGTAAAAACAGGAGCTACATCAAAGAAGCAGATTGCCTGTGAAAAAAGTGCATCATAAATTGCGTGCTGATAGAAAAAGTGAATAAAACGCTGGTCTGCTTGTTAACTCAGCTTCACTTTTTATCAGTTTATTTCCTCTCAGTTTTCACTGTCGATGTTTTTTAGAGCACGGTATCTGAACTAGCCTTCCTTTGACTCTATATCCTCTAACTGCTGTTGCCAAACTTTCAGTAAGGTAGTTATTGGCGGTCCAAAAAAAAATAAAAAATTCGCTAAATGATGTAAATTAGGTGATGACATAACAGTCCATTTGCTTGTTAATGTTATTGATAAACATTGTGGGGCAGAATTTTTTTTAAAAACATCATGTTAAAACCGCAAATTAGCTCTAAATAAATGAACTCTGTTGATTTGTTTTGGCTTTAAAATAAGCCGTCACTTCTTCAAATAAATAAATGACTTTAATGCGTTGTGTAGAGTGTGCTTTTTGTCTCATTCAAATCGGGACCCACTTTTATAGAATACAAGGCAAAGAAATTAATTTTAAATTTAAAATGAATGTATATGCTGTTAATTCGTTCTAGAGACTCGACAATCACTCCAAGGTCACTAAGTTGGCAACAGTGCTTCAAATCTTGCTCGTGCATGCATCACGCTCCCGAATCTGTACAGATCAGATTGGCTGAGGACCGCCTTTGGTGATCTTACTACGCACAAGATTGGTCTGTGAGTTTACTGCACAAGGATGCCCGGGCCATGAACTTAAAAAAATATTTTGCCGCTTAAAATAAACAGCAAAAAATGTATCAAAAGTTTATCAGTTTGGGTCCACAATGAACCACATCAGGGCTCAGACACGCTGTTTTTAATAAGGGAGTTGGGGTTTGAGGATGATGTCCAGGTGGTATGGTCCACAAGTAGGTCGTATGGTGGATGTGTGAAGTTGGATGCACATATATTGTGCTTGGGGAAAAACAGACAACCATATAAGGTATGTTTGCATGAAAAATGCGCAACGCACCCCATCCCAAAAAAAAAAAAAAACACTTGTCCAGTTTTCCAACCGCTGCGTTTATTATTGCAGCTCTGCGCAGACTGAAAAAAAGAGAGCAGAGACGGGAAAAGAACGACGGGGAGGACAAGCCTGGTCTGGTTTGCTGTGGTTTTTACTATTTTTTTCTGTTTTTGGGTGGAGGCTGCCTCTGTGTTCCACTGCCAGACCACACAGAGAGCATGTGGCGTATCCCGGCACAGCCTGGAGGTGCTACGACCCACCGTAACTCATCTCTCTCATTCAGCTTCTCCTTTTGCACACATTCACAGAAATCTCTCATTCTGATGTCTCAAAAAAAAAGAGGTGTATTAGAGACGCTGTAATTATATGTGAGTGTGTGTCTGCGCATGTGTGCGTGTGTGTGAGTGTGCTTCACTGAGCCTGACTGATGTGTGTGTTTTGATGAAAATGAGAGTGTGTAATTGACCGCTGAAGGATCCAGAGTGATGTGGTGAATGAAGAGCGAGTGTTTGTGCGAGAGTTAGGTTCTGATCCACACGCACCGACGTTTAACGAGTCGCACAGAGCAGGAACCTAAAAGAACCACAGCCGGTTCTATACATGACCCACTACACACAGACGTTCGGAAACAGATTGTGGAAGGCCAAACCGTACCAGCACGACAGAACCTGAGGTCACGACATGTCTTAATATAGTGACTGACCTACACACACATCTGACCTCAAACCCATCCAATACCAATGGGACAAACTAGGCCTGAGATTGCGAGCCAAAAATACTTTTTAAATAAGCAGATAAATATCCCATTGGAAATTCTCAAAAATCAGACTATTGTTATCTGCTGTAGGTGCAAAAGGAGTAAATCTTTTTATTGTGGCCTGTGTTTCATTATCTCCCTCTCATCTACATGCTGGGACGTCGATAAGCATGCGGCCGCTGTACGGCACCATCGTCTCACTGCTGAGGAAAAACAGGGGACTGAGCGTGCGTAAAAAAGCATGTCGGAAAAAACGGGTCGATAAAATCGTACCTGGCTTGTCTCCAGGACACAAGGCAGGGGTGACAAGAGACAGAGATCTTTAAATCTTTTGCAGGCTGTTTAACCTAAAGACCGTGTGTGTGTGTGTGTGTGTGTGTGTGTGTGTGTGTGTGTGTGTGTGTGTGTTGTTGAAAAGCTGCCAGTTGGATCGCACCGCGGGCCAAAATAGTGTGGCGCTTGACAGACAAGTGTGCAATCAATCCATCTGCAAATGCTAATACCAGATACACCGCGAGTGTGAACGCACACCTGAGTCTCACATGTGATTAAAACACAAAGCCATATACTCCAAAGTCATCCTGTCTAATTTATGGGGTTTGGTCCAACAATTTGGGGAAGGCTTCAGCAGCCTGCACAGAACCTGGATTTATACAAGAATAAACACATCAGGTTTGATATGAGGACCTGAAAGGGTGGAGATCAGGTGGGCAGCACCTTACGGTTCATTTGACCTGCAGTAAAGGATGGGATAGGATCAGCAAACTTCAATCAGACTATTTCAGAGTCCGTTGGCAGATTAGAAGCTCAGAACGTGGAACAGACACTCGGAATGTACAAGAGTCCAAAACACGAGAGGTGCGGGTTACACACACACACACACACACACACACACACACAACATACCTGTAGAGAGAAGGCCCGCAGAGCTGGGATAGGAATGAGGGCAGCCATGAAGAATGCAGTGATGTTGCTGATGGAGGTTAAAGCCACACTCGCCCCCGTTCTCTTCAAACACTCTCCTGTACGGTCCTGCACCGAGGGGGGGTGATAGAGAAAGATGAGATGCTGAATGTACACAGACGGATAGTAATGTAAACCCACTCCACACATCCTCCCCACCATCAGCCCCCCCATCACACATGATGTATCGGTTTACAACAGAGCCTAAAACTGAGGCTATAAACAAATGTAATGTCACCAAGAAAGAACAGCCTGCCTCATATGCATGGAGGTATAACATCCCGTTCTAAGCCCCTCCCACTACTATAACATCATCTGTGGAAAAATCATGCTCCTGCGTCTGTGAGGTCACATACCGATGTTGGATCAGAAAGACCCAGCTCACAACCTCAGTTCTAGTTTATTCCAAAGGGGTTGGATAAGGTTAAGGTTCTGTGTGGGTTCAACCAAACCAAACTCACCCAACCCCGTCTATGTGGATCATGCCTTTTTCAGTGAGGTACTCTCAGACTGCAATGAGATAGTACCTTCTCCAAACTGTTCCCAGAAAGTAAACCATGTGAGTTAGTCCTAATACTTTTGTTCATATAGTGTGTATCATATTCAGGTTTAGGCTTTAAAGCCCATATGTAAAGGTTCTGCAAAGTCTGGTTCTGATAGAGAACATACAAATGGTGACTTTTCATTGACTAATTCACCTTAATGTCATGAGTTTAATTTTAGAAAAAAGACAGAGAGGGGTTAATTCCACCACCTTAAAGTGTAGTAGTTCAAATGCCCCAGGTAAGTAAAAATCAAGCAGTATCGTGTGGGTGTGTAGGTGTTTGTGGGTGTGTGTAGAGTGTGAATCAATACCACACAGTGTGCGTTTATATGAGGACCCTCACTCTCTCCCCCCTCAGTGCCCTGTTTACATTCTATAGCGAAACCTTTGAGATCACTGTAGCTCATCACACACAAACTCAGACTCACTCTTATCCCGGCCACACAAACTTTCTGAGGTTCACAGAGCTCACACAGTAACACACACCACCAAATACCACTTTTTCCCCCGCTCCTCCCCCAACTGCGTGTGAGTGTATATGCCTTCATATGGACTCGTTCACACACTCGATTATTTTACACAAGTGATTCAGCGGATGATTCAGCGGATGATTCAGCCTGACACATGCGCCATTGGTTATGAGTGTTTGTTTGTCATCAGCTTGGTTAGGCTCCGCCCCGATGACACTCATGCAGTCACACACAACCAGTTAAGACCCTCAGGAACCCCTGTTTGATCCCTCTGCAAGAAAAACTCCAAAATGTTTGGAGTGAAATCACAGACCGGGGCAGGTCCAGCCCTGCAGTTCTTAACGAAGCTACGGTTCTCATGCGACCTCACGGTCAGATCGCAATCCCGCCATGACGCAATCTGTATTTGTGAGGTTGTGTAGTAAAATGAATGTGGGTAAAGTCAGGGTTTGCGGGAGGAACTACACACCTCAAATGGGATTCTCGTGTTCTGTCCGGTTTCACTGAAGGCGTGAGCCAGGAGGAAGACATCATCCACACCAACGCCAAGCGCCAGGAACGGCAGCACCTACGCAATAACACAAACGGAACTATAGACATGGCACTGCAAATGAGGAGAGTGTTTTTAAAATCTTGTACGCGAGTCTCACCTGAGTTGTTGCGGCGTTGAAAGAAATGCCGATGAGCGAGCAAAGGCCGAGTCCCGCAGCGACAGACAAGGTGACCAGCAGCACCCCGGCCAGCCCCACTGCACCCTGGGATCTCGCACAGTCCCAGCGTAACATGGTCAGACAGGCGTACGCCAACTATCAAACATATCAATGTTAATAATAATAACAACAGCTTTTAAGTCCTCTGCAGAATAAAAACGTACCATCAGCAGGTAACCGCTGGCGATCCGGATTCCGCTGACACTGGAGAAGGATTTTAGGATGTCGTCCAGCGTGGTGGTGGTGAAGGTCAGCACCTTTTGAGATGAGTTGATAGACAGACTCTGCTGGACCACCTTAAAATAAGAGAACATAGGTTGGGATGTTGGCCTGTCCCATTACAGTAACCAATGTGGTCCTGATCAAGACCCTTAACCCCGATTGGTACAGGGGACTCTGACCCCAAAACGGTTGGTATACATGCACGCTACTGCAAATCAAAGCGCTTTTACAACAATGTAATGTAATGCAATGATTACACAGTGATGAAAACTGCATTCTGATTACTTGAATTATATACTAATCACATGACCTTAACCTGACCTTGGCCTCCAACATCTCAACATCTGAACATTTATCATTTACATCAAGAGGATGTGTCCCCACAGTGTGATACAAACCTGAACCACACACACACACCCACACACACTGGTTTGGCCCATACTGAGTGCAGGTCAGAGCCTGAACTACACAGACTCTATGATGTCACAAACACGCCACCAATGGGGCAGCAGCTGCGAGAGAGATGGAGCGTGTTGGGGGTTAATGCGATCCAGACGAGCCCGCATCACGCACACACCGGATTTGGACGCGACCTTTGGCGGCCTTACAGATGCACCTCCTAGAGTTCACACATCAGGCAGAGCGTTTGAATGCAGAAGGTCGAGGCATCGGAACCTCAAACAGCTGGATCTTAACCCTGAGGAGGAGAGAGGGGCTCGGAATGTGTTTCGCTTACGACTTGGGAGGAATTCCTTTACACACTCACAGCCTGTAGAAAGGAGTGTGTGTGTGTGTAAGTGAAAGAGATGGTCTAGGCAAAGTGTGATAAAGAGGCTTTGATGTCAATAAGATTGCATTTGTGTATCGGTTCCAGATGTCATGCTGGTTTAATGGTAACAATCGAACATCATCATAAATCATTTAAATATTCATTCTGACTGTATTGTGGGTGGCCGATCAATTTGTGCATACCATTAAAACACACACCGTTGTGTGGCTAAACCCTGGGACAGAGTTCTACAGATAAAAACACACGTGTACCTCAGAGTACTTCCTCTGCCAGGCCTCCAGGATGGCAGCCGCTTTCTCCTCGTTCCAGTTTATGTGCGAGACCATTTCATATCCATCCAAGTGCTCGTACATCTGCTTGGGGGTCATGAGCTGGAACATTGTCTGCAGAGCCTGGGCACTGGGAGATGAACAGAGACGTGTCCCGGGTCACAGTCATGTTAGAACAGAACAGGGGCCTTCCCTATAGTGTTCACACAAAGCTGGAGGCACCTCCGGTGATGAGACTGAATTAAACACAGACATTCATACCTGAGAAGCTTTCCACTGCCATTCTTTATGGTTCCGCCAATGATGAGCTCCTCCTGCCAGTGCATGTACTTTTTGGAAATTCCATAGCAACCACCGGTCAGGACTTGGGCCACGTCCAGAGGCTACGAAACAAAACGAGGAATGATCGATTATATTAACGGAATTTGGATTCCATCCAAATTATCTTCCCCTTAATCCTATATTTGGGTCGCAGGGGAACATTTAGGGGCTGGGCAGATACACCCAGCACAGGGCTCCAATCAATCACTAGGCACACACACTCACTCACACACGCAGACAATATTGACCTTGAATCCATGTTTTTGGACAGTAGGGCAAAAACAGGACAACTTGAAGGAAACCCAAACCTGGATCCCCTGCGCTGGGATGCAGACATTCTAACCATTGCGCAACCGTGTCAACCGGGTTTGGATTCAATTAAGTATTTTCATGTAACATATTTGTTATTCAGTTATGTGTGTGTGTGTGTGTGTGTGTGTGTGTGTGTGTGTGTTACCCGTGTGGAGTTCTTGTTGGGAGCAGATAGAGGGCAGTCCGGATCGGCGGGGTTGATACAGGGTCGATCCATGTAGCCGTGATCCACTTTGGCTCTGACCAGTATCTCCTTCCACGTGTTCACCAGGTTCGTTATAGTTGCCAGTTTGGAAATCAGTGCCAGCGGGTCGAAGTCCGTCCACTGGATGGTGGAACCCCAACTGCAAAAACGTTCACAGCATCTCATCACTGCAACTTTAAAAACCAACTGATTCAGCATCACCGCAGCACCAGCATCATCCACCACCCTAATAACACCTGCTCTGTCCAAGAACCTGATCATCAGAGAACATACCAAAGGGTATGAGTAACAAAGTATGTAGAGAAACGGATGGACTA
>JAOUQT010063633.1:0-10460 GCA_025769995.1 Xyliphius kryptos
GGGTGTAAGTGCCTCTAAAACTGTGCTGTGATAAAATTGCTGTTAAGCGCATTTAAGCCAGACACTAACTTGTCCTCCGCATCCATGATTTCTCAAACCTGTGGAGCGTTCCACACCAATCTTACAACATGCTCTATGCCGTTGGCATATTGGGCACGCGTGTGCTAAATGACCTTATAGTGGGTTCTGTAGATCAAAGGTGGGTAGTTCCTTTACAGGTTGAATGCTTTACATCATACCTAACAAATACTCTGCAGACCATTTAAAAAAGGTCAAGAATTTGCATCTTGCACTATTGGATCTTAAGAAGGTTCTTAGTGAAGCTTTACAATGCTAAAAGAAGAAATCTGTACTAAAAACAAAAACTTTTGAGCAGGGAATTTAATGAAAACAACAATTTAACTGAAACAGGCTGTTCATTAGCTGATCAAAAGACCATAGTTCAAAAAAAAAAAAACCCTCAAAACAGAAATAAAAGTGTCAAAAAAAGGAGTCAGAAATGAGTAGCTCCACCATTCTTGTTGATTACTTCAAACAATCATTTAGACATGCTTGATGTGTTTTCAGGAGGCTAATGAAAACATTGCTCCAAGTGTTAGCTTTAGATGGCTTTATGATGGAACTGATGTCCAATTTTGTGAACTTCCCTTGCCATCCATCCCCAAATGTTCAAAATCAGAAGTCTTTTGTCAGGTGGGCATTGTGAACTGCAGCATTGTCCTGTTGAAAAACCCAGTCATGAGGGATGCCCACTGCAACATCTCCACATAGCCTGCTGTTTGACACCCCTGCACAAGCTGAAGCTACATTGTTCTATCGAAAGAACATCCCTCCCCCACCTACACTGTGCCACATAGAAAGCATTTCAGGTGGGATCTTATTGTCATGCCAGTAATGTTGAAAGCTATCAGGACCATCAAGGTTACAAGGATACAACTTTCTCCCATGTTTCAATGTCCCGTGTTTGGTGCGCCCTTGCAAAATCCAAATAAGCAATTTTCTGTTGTTGATGCGGCCTTTGAAGCTCATCCCTGGAAGATGCCATCTGATGGTTATTGGGATGCTGTCAACACCAGTGATGGCCTTAATTTGGGTAGAAGATCATCCTGTGTCTAGACGAACAGCCAATCGGATCCTGTGGCTCAGTGCTGGTGATTTTATTTTTATTTTTTTCCTACCACTTAAATTTTGTTCCATAACCCCCAGGATCATCAAAAATGCAAAATGACGGTCTTACTGCATATAACCTCAGCAGCATATCGACGGTGTAAAAACTTGACAGAAAATGACATGTAATCCAAATTTTTGTGCAGATTTTGGCTTTTAAAGGCTATGGTCTTTTGATCAGCTAAAAAAAATCATGTTTAAGTGTAAATGCTGGTTTAAAACTATTGCCAGCACAAAAGTTTTTGTCTCTTGTGCCGATTTTATTCTTTTAGAAATGGGGAGCTCTACTTAGAACTTTCTTAAGATCCAATAGTGCAAAATGGAAATTCTTGCATTTATTTACCTGGTCTTAAGATTTTGATAAGAAGTGTATATCAGTAAAAATGAATCCGACCTTCAGCTGTGTGATTTTTGGAGTTCAGTTCAGGTTCTGACATCATGGTAAGATATTCAGACCGTAGCTGTGGGTGTGTACGTGCTGTGAATGTGATGGCGCTAGAAAACACTTTCATTAATGAATACGGTTCTATTTTCACAAGCAGCCTCTTCAAATTGTGCTTTGATGTTATGTAGGTGTGTTTCCAAATGATCACTCACAATAACCCACTTACATTATTTAATATTGTGTGTGTGTGTGTGTACTAGAGAGAATGAGAGCAAGAGTACAGTAATGCTTCCTACACTTCCTGTGCCAACTCAAGTTTCCTGTACCTCATTTGAATGCAGGTTTGTCATTTTCAGTCGAACTATGTGAACAGAAGCATAGGCACATTTTAATCCGGTGTTTTATTATTCCCTTTTCCACAGGTATATAGAATCAAGCTAAATTTCTAAAATCTCTGTCTGTGTACTGTACTGTAGAGATGAGTGAAACACTAAGTGAAAAACCATACCTGTTTTTTTTCTGTACCTCATCCTGCAAAAAAGAATTCCGCAGACCAGGACGACTGACAGGATAAACCCCACCCACAAACTAGCTGGAACCATCCAAGAGCATTCTGTCAAAGGGAGGTAACAATCAACACTGGAACAACTGTCTTCTACCAAAGTAAGTTATGAGAGTATATTGATCAAGTAAAGAAAAGTAAGAAGACAGCTGATGACTTTAATGACACAACAGAATAAAGTCTTATCAAATAGAATACTCAGATTTGTTTAGGTGTCCGTTGTCAGTACTCACGATTTATAAATTCTCCACACACTGCATCCGAGCTCTCTGTTCCTTGAGTAAGAAGGTGACGCCCCCAGTTCTGACAACTGAGCACAATCCAAATATTAAATTCTCACCTCGACTATTCAGTCTACAGGTTACATCATTACAGCAGAATGAGCCACAAGAATGAGGTGCAAGAGCTGTGGAAATCAGTGTTGCTTTTCAATGTTAATGTTCCTGTGTTATGTTCACCAGAGTATACAGCTCTAAACGGGGAACTGATGCTAAATGTTGCTGTTGGATTTATGGACAGGTAGATGTTGCTTTGAGGGTGTTACTCTGTTTACAGGTGGTTGTTGCTCTGTGCTTTTGTGGATTTTGCTCTGTGAATGTATAGGTGGACGATGCTCTGTGGGTGGGCAGGTTTATGTTGCACTATGGGTGGGTTAGTGGATGTTGCTCTGTGGCCGGGTGGGTGGATGTTGCTCTGTGGCCGGGTGGATGGATGTTGCTCTGTGGATGGGCGGGTGGGTGTTCCTCTGTGGGTGGATGGGGCTCAATGGAAGGGCGGATGTGGCTCTGTGAGTGGGTGTGTGAATGTTGCTCTTTGGCTGGAGTGGTGAATGTTGCTCTGTGGCTGGATGTTGCTCTGTGGATCAGTATGTTTTGCTCTGTGGAAGGGTGGGTGCTCACTTCATGTGGTTTTGGCAGGGGGTCCGATAGTCTGTCAGATTGTTGAAGGTTCCTTTAGGACACTTTATGCATGTTGTATCTGTTATATCGGTTGCTGCAACAAAAAGATGACATTCGATTTCAAAGGGAGATCAGATTTCATTTCAACGACCTATTTTGGTTATATTTGTTTGCGGGCATCACTGTTGCATTGAAACTTGTTTTATTTAAACTAAAACCAGAACAGTTTGGTTTGTGTAGGTTTCTCTACTTGTTACTCTGTGCAGACAACAAAGAAATAAACAACTTCTGGGGCCTGTTCTGAAGCGAGCTTATGAAAGCGGAGCTTGTTTAAGTAAGCCTCGCTTGAGTTAGCCAAACAGTTACCTTCCAACTACAGTAGTTCCGTTCCACTAACGAATATATAGACACTTTGCACTGTGGAGAAATGCCCCAATTTTGCAGCTGGGCATTAATATTTGAAACTGAGTGTGCCACACTAACTACTAAATAATCGAGGTGAGGAACAGAATCCAAACTGCTTGAGTGTGAAATTTCAGGACCTAAACCCAATTGAGAATCTATGGGGTATTGTCAAGAGGACAGTGAGGGATTACCAACTCTCAAGAAGGAAATCTGGGCTTCCATAACTCCCAGGCACTGTAATGGCATGGGCATTAAACCAGGTTTTGGTGCTTCTGGCTGCAATTAAAAAAATTAAAGAACTTTTCCATGATGATCTAATTTTTTGGAAAGAGCCTGTATACACTAGATCAGTTAAATAGCAAGAATTTGCCTTTTGCACCATTGGAACTAAAGAAGGTTCTAAGTATAGCTTCAAGTTCAAGTAATTTATTTATATTACGCTTTTTTTACACTGTGTTGTCACAATGCAGGTTTACAGAGTTCAAAACCTAAACCCCCAAAGAGCAAGCCAAAGTGGTGGTGGCAATTGCATTTACAATCAAACATGATTTTTTCAGCTGATCAAAAGTTTAAGACATAGCCTTTAAAAGCCAAACTATGCACAAAAATGTGGATTACTGTTGGAATAATTTGTAATTTTCTGTCAAGTATTTACATTGTCAAGACCTTCTGATGGCAAAAGCAAAAAAGCTCACTGACTTTATACGTGGTAGGATTGTTGAGCTGCATAAACAAGGCCTCTTACAATGTGCCATTGCTGCTGAGGTTGGACACAGTAATGCACAATGCACAATTTGCATTTTCTAAGTGATCCTGAGATTTATGGAAAAAAAAAGTTAAGTGGTAGAAAAAGAAATTCACCAACACTGAGACACAAGATCCGATTGGCAGCTGGCTATATGTGGAGATATTGCAGTGGGCATCTCTCATGACTGAGTACCCTCGTCTGTGTGAAAATGACTGGGTATTTCAACAATTCTTTTTTTTATTTTCGTTTTTCACAATGCCTGCCTGACAAAGTACTTCTTCCAGGAGAAAAACATTACTTTTTTGAACCATCCTGCATGGTCCCCTGATCTAAATCTGATTGAGAACATTTGAGGGTGGATGGCAAGGGAAGTTTACAAAAATGGACATCAGTCCCAGACAGTGGATGCCCTTCGAAAAGCCATCTTTAACAGCCCTTTTCAGTTATATTATTGTTTTCAATAAATTCCTTGCTTAAAAGTTTTTGTCATTTGAACAACTTTCGTCTTTTAGCACTAAGAAACTCTTCTTAGAACCTTCTTAGGATCTTGTGTATATATAATCTATAGATGGAAATTTATTTATGAATTAAACTGAGGCAGAACATTTTTATTTAACTTAGTTTTCCGGCCGGTGAGACTATGAGAATACGTGACTCATCCAATAGAAAGGGTCCAGCTTAGCTAAATGTCAACTATTGCCCAAGCGGTTTTACACAAATGTATATGTTGCTTAGCGAGCCTTAAGTTTAGTATCTTTTGTAAAACCGAATTTGAGCAAAATAAGCTAGTCTAAAAAAAGCCAGAATTACTATGTTAGCTCACTTCATGGAACAGGCCTTAGTTCCTCTTAAAAATAAATGTGCTTTATGTAAACCTATTATAATTTTGTAATTCTAAAGTGTGTGAGTATGTAGTGAAGTAAGTGAAAGCAACTCACGTGGATTAAGCACTCCTAATCCTGGTGGGCATTGTTTGACTTTATGACAGTGTTCATCTTTGCTGTAATATCCATCCACACAAACACACTGTGTGTTACTGTCGGCCTGACATGGCTTGGATACATTAAGGTGACTGTCTGAAACACAAACATGACATTTAATTAAAATTAATTAATATCTTGTTAAAACATATTGTTAAAACATACTATAACAGTGGTTTATTACACCTGAGTACATTGTCTCTAGCCACACCCAGGCCTGATTATTGCCACACCTGTTCATTACTTTAATAGGACCTGCCTGACAAAGTGAAGTCCAGCAAAAGATCCTTAAAAGCTACACATCATGCCAAGATCCAAAGAAATTCAGGAACAATTGAAAAAGAATGTAATTGAGATCTATCAGTCTGGAAAGGGTTATAAAGCTATTCCAAAGCTTTGGGAATCCAGCAAGCCATAGTGAGAGCCATTATCCACAAATGGCGATACCATGGAAAAGTGGTGAACTTTTGCAGGAGTGACCGGCTGCCCAAAATTACAGCAAGGGTGCAACGAAAACTCATCGAGGTCACAAAAGACGCCACAACAACATCCAAAGAACTGCAGGCCCAACCAGTTATTAGGCTTAGGGGGCAATCACTTTTTCACACAGGGCTGTGTTCTGAAACACTTAAGTGTGACAAACGTAAAAAAAAAAACAGGAAATGAGGAAGGGGGCAAACACTTTTTCACACCACTGTACATACAAATACATGAAGAAAAATATCACGGTCCAGTTTCTCTAGGGACAATGCTGGAAGGTGCTCCTTTTTGGGAGTCCATTCGGGCCTGGCTGACCTGTGGGACTTCAGAAGCAGCTTTTCAGGTACCGAGAGGGCCAAGCGGACTGTGGCTTTGGCATTCGCTGAAGAAAAAATCCAGGTAAGGAAGCAGTTTGGCGAGGCCATTGAACATGTTGCTGCAGCATGTGGTGAAGCGAAAGAAGGCTAACTCTCAATTCACAAGCCAATGTTCTTACCCTCACCTATGGTCACAAGCTCTGGGTAGTGACCGAAGGGATGAGGTTGCGAATACAAGCAGCCAAATTAAATTTTTCCCTGCAGAGTGACTGGGTTATCCTTGAGAGACAGGGTAAAGAGTTGGGTCATTCAGGAGGGGCTCTGAGTACAGCCGCTGCTCCTTCACATAGAGAGGAGTACCAATTGGGGTGATTGGGGCAGCTGGTCTGGATACTTCCTGGACGCCTCCTTGGTACAGTGTTCCGGGCATGTTTACTTGGATGAAGACCCTGGGGAAAACCCAGTGGAAAATGGGGAGATTATATCTCCCGGTTGGCCTGTTAACCTCTCGGTGTGCCTCCTAAAGAGCTGTAAGAGGTGATAAGAATGTCTGGCCTTCTTTGCTTAGGTTACTGCCCCTGCGACCTGGATCTGGCCAGATAACCTGTAGATAATAGATGGATGGAAATGCATACAACAATTTACCTTAAAATGTGGTGTCTATAATTAATTGTATTTGATGTTTGATGGCTGATGTTGTTGTTGCATGGTGGTATGTATATTTTTTGTGTTTCTTTATTAATCGTGTTGTTTGATGGCAGAACTTACTTGGATCACATATTTTGCACGCGAAACAATTATATAAATAATTCATGTTTTCCATGTAATTTCCTGAAGGACATTTTTCACAGATTGTTTCTGAAGAATTCTCACTGCAGAATTCCTTAATATGTTGTCCTAAAAACAAAGATGAAGGGGAAGAGAAGTATGTAAAACACACAATCACACCATACACCGCACAAAGGTTCCTGTAAAATTCAAAAACTTGATCATCTTAAATAATTCATGATGTTCATGTGAAAGTGCTTATGGATCGAACACAGAATCAGAGTAGTATTTTGATATAATTACAACCTTTTGTCCTACAAACAATCTTTATTATGGTTTAATATCATAACATCAGAACCAAAAACATTTTGACCCCCATTGAGCCTATGTCCTCACAAGCTTTTTTCACTTTAAAACAAACACCACTGTCCCTTCAGCTTGTTTTTGGGGGTTTAGGTTTTAAATTGACATTCTATTGTAAATAGACCAAGACAGTGGGTAAGGAAAGTATTCAGACCCCTTTCAAATTTTTACACTCAGCACCCCATCTTGACAGAGAAAAACAGATTTTTTTTAGAAAATAGTACAAAATTTAGCAAATTTATTTTAAAAAAGGAAAAACTGAAATGTCATCATATGGTCATAAGTATTGAGAACCTTTGCTGAGACACTTAACTCACATGCTGTCAATTTCCTCTAATCCTCCTTGAATTGGTTCTGCTCCTTAATTGGAGTCAAGCCGTGTTTAAATAAACTGATTGCACTTGATTAGGAAAGGCACACAGTCTGTCTATATAGGACCTCACATGAAAATCATGAGGTTGAAGGACCTGCCCAAGAAGTTCAGAGACAGAATTATGGCGAGGCAGATCTGGCCAAGGTTGCAAAAGAATTTCTGCAGCACTCAAGGTTTCAAAGAGCACTTAAATTGGAGCCGTTTGGGACAACCAGAACCCTTCCTTTGACCTGGGCATTCAGCCAAACTAAGCAATCGTATGACAAGAGCCTTGGTGAGTGTGGTAAAGAAGAACCCAAAGATCACTGTGGCTGAGCTCCAGAGATAAAGTAAGGAGATGGGAGAAAATTCAACACAGTCTTATCATTAGCCCTCCACCAGTTGGCAGACGGAAGCCTCTCCTCAGTGCAGGACAAACCAAAAAACATAAGGACTTCTAGACTATGAGAAATAAGTTTCTCTGGTCTGATGAGACAAAGATTGTACTTGGCAATTGGCAATAATTCTAAAGCACATTTGTGGAAAAAAAACAGGCACCTGCCCAAAACAATCCCTAAAGTGAAACATGGTGTTGGCAGCATCATGCTATGGCATGTTTTTCAGCTGCAGTGACAGGATAACTGGTTGCGATTGAAGAAAAGATGAATGTAGCCAAGTATAGAAATATTAAAAAAAAGGTGAATGTGGCCAAATACAGCGATTATCCTGGAAGATATGACCCTAAGCATGCAGCTAAAAAAACAGAGTGGCTTCGGAACACCCAATTGAGCATCTCTAGAGAGACCTGAAAATGGCTGTTTACAAACGTTTCCCATGCAACTTAACGGAATTGGTGAGGCTCTGTAGGAGATAACGGCAAAGGATTCCCAAAAAGACTCATATTTGTACTCTCACAAAATGGGGCTTCTACTTAAAACTGAACAAAGGGTCTGAATACTTATGAATGATATTTCAGTTTTTTTTTCTTTTAAATTTGCAAAAATCTCAAATTTTTTTTTCTCTTTTTCAGTCAAGATGGGGTGCTGAGTGTACAGTAATGAAAACCGAAATTAACTTTGATTTTATAAAATGGCTGCAATGAAACAGAGTGAAAAATTTAAAGGGGTCTGAATACTTTCCTTATAAACGAGCATTATATAATTGATATTGTAAAAAGCAGAAAGGTGATTGTTTTTAAATGAATAATGGGTTTACAGTTTATATATTTCAAATGAACGAATTATTATGAGGTTTGTGGCAATTAAAAATCTGGAATGAATATAGTGCGAGTTGTGACTATGGTGTCCATGGGCTTGCTTTATGAGATTTTATCAGGTTTTCCAAGGATACGAAAGAGTCATGTTTCATCTTTGAAGGTACTCTCCAGGACCCCAATCCATCTGAGATGTTGCGTTTGAACACGATAGCAAACAAACAATTGAACATAGGAAAGCGAGAACCTGCGAGGACATGGTAAGTTATCACTGTGCCAAGTTTCAGCCTTGTAGATACTTGGGAAGTGGGAGAATTAGCACAAGTCAGTGAGTCAGAGAGGGGTTTGGCATTCATAGGTATAGAACAACTTGAACTGGATCTAAACTGACATGAGGAGAACAGAGTACTGCCACCTTATAAAATTCCAGTTAAAGCTTTTTAGCTAGTTAAAGCCTGATTATCACCTTTGTATAAAAGCAGTTTTAAATATCAGTACAGTACAGAACTTTGATTTTTTGATTGCTTCAGGTTGAAGAATATTTTTATCATTTCTGTAAGTTGAAACCAGAGTGTCGCGTCCTATTTCAGTGCTTCAGTCTACTATCTTAACCCAACAGCAGACCGAACTTGTTCACATAATGCTCTAAAACACATTCTTGTTATTATTGCTGATCAAAGTCTTAAGATTGTGCAAAACAAATGGAACAAACAAAAGTAAAAAGGTGAGCATTTCTGAGCAGGATGGTCCTCAGATGTTACAACATGGAGGTGTGAGTGTGTTTTCTGTATCATAGCGTGCGTGAGGGTTGGTTTTTACCTTTTGGACAGAGTTTGCAGCAGCGTTTCTCATATTCAAATTCCGTTTTACTGCAGTTTAAACTATCCATTACCAGATTTAGAGTTTCTCAGAAGAAAGGTCTTGTGGATCTTATTTTGTGCTAAAGCTGAAGTTTTTTTCTTGACTTCTTGTTCTTTAGCTTCTCTTGCAGCAGCAGTACATCTGTTTTTCTCTCTTCCTGTCTTTTTGTTCTGTCTGACCTCACTCACTCACTCACTCACTTACTCACGCACCCCGTCTGATCGATGTGTTTCCCCCTTTATCAAGCTGGAAATACCCTCCACATTTATCCTTCCTTCATGAGCCTACATGATCTGTTCATCCTCATTTTCCCCTCATGATTCCATCGCTCATTCTCATTTAAAAAAAAATAATAAATCTTATACTTTTTTTTAATTATTACCCTTTATAAGAAAATGTATACTTATACGCCTACCCCCTCACTGAATCATCACTAACTCTCCCAATTCCAAGTACCGACATGGATAAAATTTGGCTTCGTGATTCTCTATCATGTTCAAGTAATTTATTTATATAGGGCTTTTTACAGTGTGTTGTCACAAAGCAGCTTTACAGAGTTCAAAGCCTTCATGTTCTTGGAAAAATTAGTTCCTTTTTCAGTGAATTTACAACTTCAAATCCAGTTATTTACTACATTACAGATTACAATACACCATCTAGACAAAAGTATTAGGACACACCTCATCATTAAATTCAAGTTGTCTTTGCTGTATGCTTCAAGCTTTATAGGACTAGTTTGGGGAAGGCCTTTTCTGTGAAAACCACCAAACACATTTTGATATATTGATTAGGGGGAACATGATAAACATGAAATTGTTACTGAGAGGAGCTTGTAAAGAGAAAATGATTTTTTTTTTAGAGCTCTAATTTACGAAATTATGAGATGTGATAAAGTGATAAAGTGATTCATTTTGCCTACTGTGCTTACACACAGAGGAATTTGTCCTCCACATTTAACCC
>JAOUQT010063641.1:0-10460 GCA_025769995.1 Xyliphius kryptos
TCACAGAAGTGTGGTTTACTTGGAGTTACATTGTGTTGTTTAAGTGTTCCCTTTATTTTTTTGAGCAGTGTATAATGGTGCACAAACATGCTTTACAGTATAATTCACAGTGTGCACCACTCATATGCATCCCTATACATATATATCTGGCGGTGATGTTCCTTAAAGTTTGAAGTTCACCTTTAATCTCTTTAGAAGTTTTTCTGGACTGTTTTGTTACCATTATCTGTCTCTTTGATTTGTCATCAATTTTACTCCTGAGGCCACGACCAGAAAGGTTGGCTAGAGTCCTATGGATCTTATATTTCTGAATAATATGTGCAACTGTAGTCTAAGGAACATCAAGCTGCTTTAAGATTGTCTTTACCTTTAACATGCTTGTCTATAATTTTCTTTCTAATCTTCTGAGACAACTCTTTCCTTTGCTTCCTCTGGTCCATGTTGAGTGTAGTACACACCATGTCAACAAACAGCACACTGACTACCTGTAGCCCTATAGGGCCACTGACTGATTACAGGATTGTAGACACCTGGGATGTTAGTGTACACACTTTGATTGAACATTTGCAGGGGTACCACCAGTTCTGTCCAGGCCTATTTAATGAGTTTATGTTTTAAATAATTATTTTGAAGCATGATTGAAAAGCACTGTCTGACTTTCATTTGCTCATTTTCATAGCATTTTTATGTATAACTACTTTTGTCAAATTCAAGTTATTTCTGTGACCATTGTGGGTTTTCATTAACCAAGTTGGACCAACAATTTTGGCCACGTGTCTATATATTTTTAAAAAGGATTAGTGCCAGGAGTTGACCTGAAAGGGATTTGAAATATGTTCTGTGGACAAGGACCAGTAATGACTGATGCTGACAAGCTTTAGGTCTAAGATTAAGTCCGTGAATAATTTAAACACAGGACAATTTCTCTGTCTCAGTTTAAATATATAATTGATAAATATGTTTTTAAATGCAGTCTATTTAATGGTAATTACTAGATCTTTTTATTTTTTTAATGATGAAATAAGTATTTTTGTGGTATAAATGTAATAATCAGTTGATTTGTTATTGTTGTGGCACTTTTCCAACACTTTGCCAGGGCATGGTCTACAAAAAAAGCATTTTAGAATATTGATTGCATTTACATTTAATCATTTAGCAGACGCTTTTGTCCAAAGTGACTTGAATGTATCCCAGCAGGTTGGGGTTAGAACACAGGGTTGATACAGCAACCCTGTGTAATGCATTGATAATGCATTCTCTGCCTTTATATGTATGCTTTGTTTCTGTATGTCATCTGTGTATTTTTCTAACTTCTGGCTTGTCTTAAAGTAAGTAAGACAACAAGTTTGGACTTATAATTTTAATAAATGAAATATAATGTAAAAAAATGACACCAGTCTTGTAATAATTCTGCATTTATGGACAGTTTTTCTTTATATTTTCAGTTACTTTTGCAACATTATTTTGATGTAAATTTGAATCTGTATGTTATTATTTACATTTCATTAAGTCATAACAACCATCATTCATTTTGTCCATGTAAAGATTTAAAGATGTTAAAGGTAAAGGTTATAAAAATTCATGCGACTGGAGCCAACTTCTCTGGACATGGCTACATGAGAAATATTTATGACAAATCAAAGAGACAGATAATTTTAATGGTAACAAAAGGGGTTCATGGGAGATGACCAATGAGGACACCATCGCTGACAAACATAAAAAAGCAAGACTGGAATTTGCCAAACTATATGTTGACAAGCCACAAAGCTTCTGGGAGAATGTCCAATGGACAGATGAGACAAAAATGGAACTATTTGCCTAGGCACATCGGATCTTTGTTTACAGACGAAAAAAATAAGCATATGAATTAAAGAACACTGTCCCTACTGTGAAACATGGAGGACGCTCTGTTATGTTCTGGGGGTGCTTTGCTGCAACTGGCACAGGGTGTCTTAAATTTGTGCAGGCTACAATGAAATCTCAAAACTATCAAGTGATTCTAAAGAGAAATGTACTGCCCAGTGTCAGAAAGCTTGTTCTCAGCCACAGGTCATGGGTCTTGCAACAGGATAATGACCCAAAACATACAGCTAAAAACACTCAAGACTGGCTAAAAGGAAAACATTGAATTATTCTGAAGTGGCCTTCTATGAGCCCTGGCCTAAAATCCCATTAAGCATCTTTGGAATGAGCTGAAAAATGCCGTCTGGATAATGGAACCCTTCAAACCTGAGACAACTGAAGCAGTTTGCTCATGAGGAGTGGGCCAAAACACCTGCTGAGATGTGCAGAACTGTCATTGACAGTTACAGGAATGGTTTAATTGCAGTGATTGCCTCAAAAGGTTGTGCAACTAAATATTTAGTTTAGGGTGTCATTATTTCTGTTTAGTCCTGTTTAATAAGTGTATTTTTTTGAATAATTTTGTTGAAGCATTGTTGAAAAGCAATGTCTGACTTTCATTTGTTCATTTTCATTTGCATTTAAGTTATTTCTGTGACCATAGTTGGTTTTATTTTTATTAAGCAAGGAGTACCAACCATTTTGTCCACGTGTATCAATTAAAGGATAAATCTCTAGAAAATAAATAATTTCTTGTATCAAATTGTAATTGTATTTAAAAATCAACATGGTTATTAACATTACCTTACATTAGTGAGGTTTCCAGGTTTTACATTACATTAATTTTGATACATTTTAATAAACTCTACATGGGTCAGTTTATTAACAAAGCAAACTAATTCTCTCTTGCTCTCACCAATACACACACTAGATTTCTCTCTCACCATTTAATCTTGTGTTTTTACGCTTTAAATGAGTAAAGAACTTACTCTTAACATTAATTTTAACACATTTAACATTATGGGAATTGTTGCAACACTTTTGTTAGGCGTGTGTGTGTGAGTGATATTAAAGTGTGTCCATACGACATGCTGACTAATGGCACTAAGACTTTCAATACAATATAAATATTAAGTGATGAAACAGTAAGATAATTATATAGACTACATTACTTATTATAATATAACTGAAAACTTTATAAAAGATAGTTTCTTTATGGAAGATAGTTGCTCATTATAGCTGAAATGTAGATTGTGGTTTATTATATTTTAAATCGTAATGTCAAACTGATTTTATTACCAGTCTTTGATCTATGACTTAAATTTGCTTAAAAACAAATACTAGGGGGTAAATGTAATTTTAATGCATTACTAGTGTTAGTTGCCACATCATATACTTTTTTTCCTATATATTTAACCAACTCTTTGTTTCCCTTTTTTAATTTGTCACCTGTCAATCTAACCAATCAAATATTACAGAATAGTCTATATATTGATGTCATATATTTAGATTCTTTTATTTTAATATACATTATAGTAGTTATGTTATATTTTAACCGTCCCAATATTTTTTTTTACTAAAAAATATTTGAATCAGAAATCCTTTAAAGGTTTTATAATATTGTTTCATGTTTGTTAATTCCACAACTGAAAAGAAATAATTAAACCCTTAATGGATGAATGGCCGCGTAAATGAGTAATTTTGAATGAGTCACAAACAAACCAAATGCCAATTGTAAAAGCAAGTCTGGGAATGAAAATGTTGGCTTATTGTTGGTTTATTTTGTGCATCACAAGAATGAGGATATTGAGGAGGAGGAGGAACTGTGGGCCAAACACTACATTTCTTCTAGCAGTGAGTAGAGCTAATTTTTAAGATCAAGCATACACATGTATCTACACATGCAGCTTAGTTTGCCATGGGCTGACATATTTTATGGTGTCCATCGAGGATGAATATAAAATGTGCAGCAGCATATGAGGCATAACAAAAAAAAAAAAAATCACACTTACCTTTTTTCCAGATTTTCTCAACTGTTTCACATCTCACTCACAAGCTGCATGTTTCCATGGCAATCCCTATCCTGCCAGTTTGTTACCTGAGAGAGAAGGGGGAGGGGAAGGAAGAGAAAGAGAGACAAAGATAGAGAAGCATTGGCAAGGTTGACATCACCAGTTTGAGATCTGTTGGTATTTATCTTCAGATGCCAGCACCTTGCATACTATTACATTTGCTCTGTGCAGAAAGTTACATACCTCCATTGCTGACCATTAATACAAAGTTATTTCAGCATAATAAAAACTTGATTTCATTAAATGTCACACTTTGTAGATCAGTTTAATCCATTACCAGCCCATGCTTTCTTCACCTTTTAGATTCTAGCTGTACGGTATGTCTTTATCCTTTAAGTCTGATCTTATCACATACCTACTACCAATTTTGAAGGATAGGGGTATAATTCCTGTGAGACGTGATTTCAGCTACTGCTTAAATATTGTCACTGGGTTGCTAGACACACTGCTCTTTTCTGTATAAATGAGCTATCAGATGGCTGTAATTGGTTCAGGTTATTTTATAATAAAAACAATAATACCCTCTGTAGTCGGAGGGCAGAGACAATTAAGTTGGCATGATCACTTTCTGTAAATGAAATATCAACGATTATGCCATTGTTAATGAAGGAAACAAAACAGTGTTAATCTAAGATCCCGCCGAATTTTAAACAAAAACTTTTCTGAAATATTTTCATTCACATATCTCATTTTACAAACATGGTGTGTTCCACATGCCCATCCAGGGAAGAATGTTTTAGGCACTGGGCAAATACAACCAGGAGAGGGTGCCAATCTTTCGCTGGGCACGCACACACTCACTCACACATACACACTAACTCTAGGGGCAATTTATGGCAGTCAACTGACCTTGAATGCATGTTTTGGATTGTTGGAGCATACTGGAGAACCTGGCAGAAAGCCACGCAGACATGGTGAGAACATTGAAAATCCTGGGAATCCCCAGCGCTGTGTTACAAACATATAGCTCTCACATGGTTTAATACAGAGCAGCCTGTTGGAAAAGTTTTTGCTAAAAAATAATAAATGGCCTAACAGCTCAATGGTTAGGGTGTAGAGCTATTAATCTGAAAATTGGGTGCTTAGATCCAGAGCCCACAAAATATATTAATGTAAGGACTGGAGAACAAGGACTGGAGAACGGAAATCATATGCAGGTGATCTAAAAGCATTGCTTCAGATCGCATCATCTTTCATATTTAAAAGTTTGTGTGGGGATAATTCTGTGATGAGTAAAGTGAGGTCTGCATTATTGTTTTGCATGATGATTCCCAATCCAGTTAATATCTGCTGAAAAAAGATGGACATCAGATATCCTCTTCATGATTTGTCTCATCACTATGTTTTTACTGAACCTGTTTCTAGGTTAAATTTGCATTTTTTTTTAAATATTTTGATCACATAAAAAGTTTTAGGAATCTTTTTGTTTGTCCTTGACAGTGATGTATCTTGAAGAAATCCTTTGTGCAGTTAGTTCAACTGCCTTTTGATGTATTATTCATGTTTTCTTAGATCACTCCTAAAGTTACGCATATATAAGAGATTAAGGCCAGTGTGTCACCTTATACATTAAATGTTCCTAATGGAGACAGGATGTAATGGCAGACTATTCTAAGTGTTCTTAATTCTTAGTTCTTAATAAATTAATAACGGGATGTAAATTAGTATTTATGTCTGTTTAAACTCAAATGTAAGAATTTTTAGAGCTGTCAACAATTAGTAAAAGGTTTTGAATTTTCAATTAAACAACATTTTAAATAAAAAAAAAAATCCAATGCCAATTTCAGTTACAAGATATGCAAAATATCTGTGGAGAAACGTGTATACTTTGTTTGTGTAAACACTACAAAAAGTGTTAATTCTTGGAATTTACAAGCAGATCATTCCAAAAACTAAGATACCTTAAGATATTTATCAGAATGACACCAAAAAGCAGCTCTATTAAATACAAATGATTTAGTTAACCAAATTCTTATTTATCACCAAAAACCATCTAATAATTTCTAAAACTATAGTAAACTATTACCTTTTTTTTTTGGTGAAATGAGAATAGGCAGCTATCAAAAAGACTCCAAAGGGACCCCGAATGGTTCCTCTATAGGTTCACTTTCAAGAATCGTTCCTGGTACTTTTATTTTTAAGAGACTGTATTGGATGCAATCTGTTGCACTATACTGAGTATACTGCTTTTTGTCTCTTTCCACCTCTCTTCTAACTCCCAATCTCTTTTCACCCACCCTCAATATATCTTTAATAATTAAGTTGGTTTAGTCTCTTGTTCGAGTTGTCTCAGTACACAGAAGCAAACAGAACCTGCAAATATACAGAACCCCAAGACCTCTTCTCTCCTTTCACACTCTTAGAAAATAAATACTTATGCTATAAATAAGCTCTGTTACATTTCGGCTAGCAGTCTTAACCTCAGTACCAAAACAACTAATTACTTTAGATTTTAAATTTGGTCTGCATGAAGAGATCATCTTCCTCCCTCACTCATATGCTGCCATCTCTCACAGAAAATACATCCACTGTTTACCTGAGCCAAAGTCAAAGGTGATCACAGCTCCTAAAACCAGCTACAACCAGCTAGACAGAGACAGATGGAGAGGGAGATGCAGAGAGTCAGAGAGAGAAAAGAGATGAGAGGAGTAAGAAGCCCAGGGAGGAAGAGTGGTGAAATATTAGTTCAAGTGAGTCTGTGAGAATCTCTTGCATTTGTTGCATCTTAAGTGAATTACAGCAAGGGAGGTGATGTTTTAATAAATTGAGGGTACTGTGACATATCAGTGCTTAGTTTTACCTTTTAAAAGGGTTTATGCTTACTGTCCCAATATCAAATAGCTGACTGCATATACCACTATAACTTTTGATCTTTTTGTAGAGTTTTATTCCAGTTATAAATAAATTTATTACATTGTTCTTTTACATAATTACCTAAACTAATAATGATGTAACAGATCTATATAAAAGAATCTCTCAGGTAACAGACTTTTACAATGAGATAACTGTAAGTTAAACCAGTAGCGGATAAAAGTAGCACAGACTACGGCTGCTATGGCAGCGACTACCAAGGTCATGCTGGATCTCTGCCTCTGCCTATCAGAAGTCTCCAGCTGGCGTGGTTTGCTAAATTTTCTTTAATAAAGGTCGCCATGGAGACCATGCTTTCCGACGGACGCAAACGCACATCCACGCAAGCACAGCCAGTGCGTTCATTCAGGCGCACACAGGTACAGTAAAATCCCAATTCGATAGCATTTCTACATGGATCATATTCGATACGTGACATTAAATGCAACACTTGCATAACAAACGCCCAACAATAAAAGGTTATAGTAAACACGGTGTTTTATTTCTGTATATAAACCATGAAGCTGGTCTATAACAGCCACGTGCGAAAAAAAACGCGCACGCTGGTTTGTCTCCAACATGGTCATTCATTGAATTAGGCAGACATTATTATTTATATATAATTCTTTTTTGCGGAGTTCCTCATGGGCCCTTTGTTTACTTGGGCCCTTAAAGGCAACCCCACCTATGCGGCTGCCTCCCACATCCCCAGCTCACCTCAGAGCCCGAACCGGTTCCGTCCAAACCTACATCCTATACACAGCCTTCCTCTCTCTGCAGAGTGACGTGTTAGAAAACATCTAGAAGTTAATCGTCACATCGTGCGGTGCGGTGATGATCAACTTGGTTTGACGTATGCGTGTACACCGGTTACGTCGGTGGTGGGTTGGGGATGTTTGGGGATTAATAATTAGCTGTAGTAATCAAAGCGCGGACTGGCGCGTCAGACGCTCCCCTCAACGTGCCTAACGCACGTTCCACCAAATGATGCGATCCTGACGACGCGTACGATTTCGTGCCACAGTGAGTTTGTACCCGCAGATTGTTGTCGGTCAGAATGAAATGGACTGGGGCTTATTACATGCAGTGCATCATCCTGCAGCTTCCATATGGCCTTTAAGATTTGTAACCTGTTACCCATATAAATCCTCATAATAGGTCTTTAGTGCTTCATAGTTAAAATGAATGGAATGAGATAACGGGGTGACTGCAGGTGCGCGTGCCTGCGTGCGATGAGGCGAACAGAAATTCCTCCGATAGAAACGCGTACCGTTCAACGCTGAGTAGTTTGAAATAAGAGAGCAGTATGCGGCTATGGAAACTGTGAGTTGTGTGCTCCGTGGGAGCTGTGTGCACCGTGGGAGCTGTGTGATGTGGGGGCTGTGTGCTGTGGATTGTGGAAGCTGTGGACTGTGGAAGCTGTGTGCTGTGGAAGCTGTGTGGACTGTGGAAGCTGTGTGCTGTGGAAGCTGTGTGAGCTGTGGGCTGTGGAAGCTGTGTGCTGTGGAAGCTGTGTGGACTGTGGAAGCTGTGTGGACTGTGGAAGCTGTGTGAGCTGTGTGCTGTGGAAGCTGTGTGAGCTGTGTGCTGTGGATGCTGTGTGAGCTGCGGGCCGTGGAAGCTGTGTGATATGGAAGCTGTGAGCAGTAAAAGCTGTGTGGGCTGTGGAAGCGGTGTGCTGTGGAAGCTGTGGGTGCTGTGTTCTGTGGAAGCTGTGTACTGTGCGCGCTGTGGAAGCTGTGTGCCGTGGAACCTGTGTGTCGTGGAAGCAGTGTGCCGTGGAAGCTGGCTGCTGTGGAAGTTGTGTGCTGTGGAAGCTGGGTCCTGTGGAAGCTAGGTACTGTGGCAGATGGGTGCTGTGGAAGCTGGGTGCTGTGGAAGCTGGGTTCTGGGTACTGTAAAAGCTGGATGCTGTGGAAGGTGGGTGATGTGGAAGCTGTGGGCTTTGGAAGCTGTGTGCTATGTGAGCTGTGTAAGTTGTGGGCAATGTGAGCTGTGGGAGCTGTGGGCTCTGTGAGCTGTGGAAGCTGTGGGCTGTGGAAGCTGTGTGCTGTGGGAGCTGTGGGGTGGGTGAGCTGTGGGCTGTGGAAGCTGAGGGCTATGTGAGCTGTGGCCTGTGTGAACTGTGGGATGTGTGAGCTGTGGGATGTGTGAGCTGTGGAAGCTGTTGGCTATGTGAGCTGTGTGCTGTGGAAGCTGTGGGCTATGTGAGCTGGGGAAGCCTGGTGCTGTGGAAGCTGTGGGCTATGCGAGCTGTATGCTGTGGAAGCTGTGGGTTGTGTGAGCTGTGGGCTATGGAAGCTGTGTACTGAGGAAGCTGTGTGCTCTGAAAGCGGTGGGCTGTGTGAGCTACATGCTGTGGAAGCTGTGGACTATGTGAGCTGTGGAAGCTGTGGACTGTGTGAGCTATGTGCTGTGGAAGCTGTGGACTGTGTGAGCTGTGAAAACTGTGGGCTGGGTGAGCTGTGTTCTGTGGAAGCTGTGGGCTGTGTGCTGTGGAAGCTGTGTGCTGTGGAAACTGTGGGCTGTGTGCTGTGGAAGCTGTGTGAGCTGTATGCTGTGAGACGGCGCGCACTCACCGGGAGACGTCTCCACTTTACGCTTTGCGCTGCTGCAGCGGCGCACACTGGCTTTTCACGCGCGCATCCACGCTCACAGACACCGAACCACCGCGTTCCGCAGCAGCTGGATCATCACAGATGTCCGCGCTTACACCGCGCTCCAGAGCACGACCGGGTCCGGGCATCTCGTACCGGCTCCACTGCGGTCTTCCGACGCAAATCTGAGCCGTTCCTCGTTAACATCTGGTCAAAAGGGGGGAAACACTTAAAATAAAAGAGAAAACATGCACAAAGGTGGGAGATGTACAACGGTTGGGTTACTACAGGCTGGCCAAAATGGAACGAGGTACAAAGCGTCCGCCGCAGTTTGCGCCCTAAGATGGAAAGTGGCGCGTCTGATAGAAAGGAGCGCGTTCCTGCGCTGTTTGGCTCCTCTGCAAAGCCGCTCAACACTCTCTCTCTCTCACTAGAATGGACTGCAGACATGCCAACAGCGGTTCAGCGGCTTCCGTAGATTCTTGAAGCTCGAATTGTATTCGTCTGCTGAGGAAATCTGGGTAATGTAGTTTGAGCCGTGCACAAGCTCGTCAGAAGTGTAATGCTGTAATGCTGTGTTTAAACCATTGTGGCGGCGTGGAAGACTTAAAAAACACACAAGATCAATTAAAAGTGTCAAAACTGGGGGGGTGACAACCATTTTAATCAAACTTTCTGTTTATTTGAACCTTATAACCAAATATGTCTAAAACAACGTATTAACACAAAAAGAAAGAATCGTCGTTGACATTTAATTTGGACCGACTTTGCTATTTACCACACAGAAAAAAAGTTAAAGGTCAAATAATCTATTTATGTCCATAAAGGACTAAGTCCCCGAACTATGAGATATGAATGACAAAGCCCAACCCCAGTGTAAAAATCACATCATATACACTGTTAAAAAATAAAGGGAACACTAAAATAACATCCTAGAACTCAATTAATAAAACTTTTCAGTTGAAAATCTTTATTTAGTTGATAACATAAAATGAACAAAATAACATAAAATGATCAAAATATAAATCAAAATGATTATTCCATGGAGGTCTGGATTTGGAATCATACTCAAAATCAAAGTGGAAAATCAAATGACAGG
>JAOUQT010063650.1:0-10460 GCA_025769995.1 Xyliphius kryptos
TCCTTTATAGGGGGGTCTTGCTAAGTGCCTCTCATTTCTACCTGTTGTCAGTTCCATTTGCACAACAGCAAGTGAAACTGATTCACAATCAGTGTTTTCAATGTTCCCTTTATTTTTGAGCAGTGTATATACATGGCTAAATGAAAGTCTTTTAAGCCATATTCCTTAAATTTGGAGGGGAAAGAATTCTAACTATCGATAATCACGAGTTAGGAACTTAACTTATGCTGTCTTTATGTATTTACAATTTTATTTAGGTGCTGTTTAGCCTTTAAAAGTAAAATTCAATTTGCTACATCAGGACCTGGGTGTTGTAAAACTTGTGGCCAGCATTGTATGGAAAGGTAACTGAATCATTTGCCTGAAAAATACAGTAAAGTCATCCATAAATTGTTACAAAGGTGTTATGGTGTGAAATAAATAACATTCACATGCTCAAACATACAGGCGAACACATCATGCTTTGTCAGTATATACACCTGCACATTCACGCAACAGGGGTATTTGTATAATTGCTTTACCTAGAATTTATATGAAAAACAGTCTTTTTGTTGACGATATTAAACTTGCTGGGGTGAAAGGTTAATGGTCATACTGGTTTGCACTGACAGATAGACTAGAGGATCTCAAAATGTACATGTGAATTGAGCAGAATCAGAACACACAATACTCTAAACCTTAAGTCTGTGTTGAGAGCAACGGGAGAAACTGCCCAGTAAGAAAAGTTTAAATTTAAGTAGATTCAATTTTTCATTCCAGGAAACCCTTTTGATTCATTGAGCTATAAAGTTATAAAAAGGGGTGGGCAAACTCTTAGACTCGCAGGACACAACGGGATCTAAAATCTGATGGAGGGGGGCCGGGCCAGTTGGCAGCTTCGTGGTAAAGGGAAGACTGATTTAGAATTCTTTGAAAACCACAACAGTTTCTCATCATTTCAGATGTTAAGACTTGAGGGGGGGAATAGTTTGTTGTCCACTTCTTATTAAACACTTAAACACTCACTATCCGCTCATTTTTGCAAAAGAGCTCAAAAGGTGCAGAAGAATTAAAGTAGAGTGTAAAACACTTCAGTGAAGCGTGCCATCTATTGGGCTAACGCAAGCAAAGCCAGGAAAAGGGACACAAGTAAGGTCTAATAATAGAATATTTAGATAATAGTTTTGAACAAGTTTGGCGGGCCGGATTAAAAAGCCTAACGGGCCGCATCTGGCCCATGGGCCATAGTTTGACCACCCCTGGTTATGAACTTCACGTGAGTGGTTTCATCGTGTTTGGAACATGTTTAAATGTTTGATAAATGTAGACGTGTACTTAATGTATTCATCTCAGTAGGTCCCTCTAAATCTCATGGGGAGGGGGGCATGCCCATCCAGGGGAGAACGTTTGAAGCACTGAGCAGATAGATACATCCAAGACAGGGTGCCACGCACTCACTCACTTGGACACACACAATATATAGGGTCAATTTAGAGCAGCCAATTTAACTTGAAGCCATATTTTTGGAGAGAACACAGAGAGTGTGCTGACAGTTGATCATGCTAACATGCTATGAAATGGCACATGGGAAAAAAAAAAAAAAAAAAAAAAAAAAAAAAAAAACGATAGAATATTTGATTTTTTTTTTTTAAATAATAACACCCAAGTCTACTATGATGCTACTGGCGACTGTATAAAAAACAGCTCACCTGGACGTTTTTAAAGTCTACATTTAACAAATTTTGGAAACTCATGGAAAGATTATGTATTTAAAAAAAAACAACCTAAAATAATCTTTACATTATTACAGTAAAACAGATAACAATAACATACATCCCAATGATGTGGTTCATCCATGAAGTCTTGGGTCTTAAAAAAAGAGGTCATTCAGTTAAGAGATGTTCAAGTTTTAAAAAAAACACCTTGCTAAAATATAATACTATAACAGTAATAACATTAAGTTATTGAATCAATTTGCAACTTGAGAAGGGCCATGTCATTTCTAAGATGCCAGTAAATCAGAACAGAACTCATTTAATATGCAATTTTAATGTAATGCAAAAAATTAAACAAAGTATACAGTACAGACCAAACATTTTGGACACATCTCATACAATGCATTTTTCCCAACTATTTACATTGTAGATTCTCACTGAAGGCACCAAAACTATGAATGAACACATGAGAAGTTATGTACTGAAAACATGTTTTATATTCTAGTGTCTTCAAAATAGCCCCCCTTTGCTCTGATTACTGTTTTGCACATTGTTGGCATTCTCTCAATGAACTTTAAGAGGTAGTCACCTGAAATGGTTTTCAGGTGAGCCTTTAAGTGTTAATTAGTATAATTAATTAGAACGCCAACAGTGAGCAAAAGTAGTAATCAGAGCAAAAGGTGGCTATTTTGAAGAAACTAGAATATAAAACATGTCAGTTATTTCACCTTTTTTTGTTAAATACATAACTCCTCATGTGTTAGTTCATAGTTTTGATGCCTTCAGTGAAAATCTACAATGTAAATAGTCGTACGAATACAGATAACGCATGAGAAGGTGAGTCCAAACTTTTGGCCTGTACTGTATATTGTACAGTAAATAATAGAATTAAAATATAATACATTTGTGAATTACTTAGATATATAATAAAATCTTAAACCCATAGTAACATTGTACATTGTGTTGGCAATAGTAAAACATCTGCTTCTTTTTAAATAGAACGCAGAGACTGCTTAGTGTGTTATAAATGCTTTATTCACATCAAGTTAAAAGCAATTAACAGTTGCTTGTCATCACATGACAAAAAAACAACAACATAAAAATCATTCTAGTAGTACAGTTTCTGTATTTTTCCATCATCCCACCCCCTGCCCCACCGCTTAAGCGATTATTACAAAAATAGGTATGGACACACCATGACCAAGCTCAGAATTGTCAATGTATTTGTGATTAATTCTACATTAGATTGTCAGTCTTGTTAACATAATGGGATTTTTCGTTTGAATAAATAACCTTGTGAGATTCCAGAACAGCACGGGGTTTTAAACAATTACTGGGCAGAAATTATGTCATACTCAGGTAACCAGACTTAAATTAAATCCATGTGGAGCAAAATGATTACAGTCAAGGGTTAGCTTTTTTGCAGGAGATATAAGAAACATTTACCATTTTGAAAGGGAAACTAGTGAAATTTGAATGCCTACAGGACAGTAACAACATATTCTGCAGAAAATCAATCTACAGGTGTCATCCAACACACGGAAAGTCACAAAAAAAAAACACCCAGCAATTTCAATCACATACCATAGCAGCAAACGGTGTTCATACGAGTTCCCGATCTATACCAAAAGAAAAAAAACAAAAACACGATGCTCCCAAAATAAAAGGTTCTGTCTTTGTTCCGTGCGAAAACTTGTTATGCAAAACAATATGTGCTACAAGAACGGGTCAGCTGTGGATTTGAAAAGAAAGAAAGAAGAAAACAGAACTAATATGTGCACAGTGACATACAAACATTCGCCATCACTTGCACAACGAAGCTGGAAAATGCAAAAACAGTTAACAATTGCTGTTCAAGTTTAGAATTAGCTTAAGATACTCTATAGCTTTCCAATTTCATTTTAAATGCGCCCCAGTCCTTTTCCATTCTGTAATCCAAGTCTGTAATCCAATGCATTTCTGGATGTTCGTTGAACAGATCATAAATATGGACCCCCCCAAACTAGTCCCCCCCCCCCCCCACCCATTTTAGTCGGATACAATACATAACCAACAACTGCTTAAGTTGCCATCTTGCATGTATGAGTGCACACTTCATTATAGCAATACTGAGATGGGTACTTGCAAGAGCCAACAAAAATGTGAAGGAGGAACAATGCGATTTCCTCTTTTCATGAGAAAATACCCCGAATTAGGCCACTCACTCATCAGACATGCCCAATTCTATCTAAGTGCATGGCCAGTTGTGTATGAATTTACATGGATTTGTGGTATCTTACACTTACAGGCTTTACTTATAGAAATCTACTATATAATTATAATCCGAACTTAAATTAGAACAAATTAATCTAAAGTTTCCACTTAACATTTGGAAAGCAGTCTTACACGGAGATTGCCTGCAGTCAGGTTGATAACTGCAGGCTTGTTGGCACTGTAGTGACTAAAATTTGATACTGTATAATGAAACCTGCTGAAAGTATTTCACTCCAATCAATATAATTGCAATTTATGCTTCTGCCTTTTTTTTTTTTTTTTTTTTACAAATGAGTTGAGCAAAAAAATGAGTGAGTAAAGCAATCCTACAAAGCATCACAGCTCATAAACAGGAGGTTAAACATGTGGTCCTGCGTTGTTATTACAGATTATCGCGTTTTAAAACTTTAACGCCTTCTGCCAGGTTTTAACAGCAACAGGATTTTTAAGTCTGTTGGTAAGTCTTACAAAAAAAAAACTGATTTATGAAATTAGGTTGCTCTTTAAGAATGAGGATGCTACTTGCACACGGTCATCAGGTGGAGTCACATCAGGTGCGCCAATTACTGCAGTCTTTAAAAGTGGTTACATTACATGACGCAGGGAAACAGATTCTGTGGACTCGACAGGAAAGAAACACTCTGCCAACTACACCACCCAGCACATCTGTAGTTTAAATTTATGTTGCATACAGTGTGTGTGAGTGAGAGGATTGCTTCCCAACAGGAATGGGCTTTATTCTGTCACCGGGTTACCCATTTCTTTGCCCCCTCACTACATCGGTGCCCAAACCTGGCGCACGTGGCAGAGGAATTATTCAGGACATATTCTGCAGCAAAGGGCATTGGAAGGGGGTACACACACCCTGGTCCCTTCTTTCAGCTTTCCTTGAAAGGGAAGCAGAGTGGGCGGGGCAAGCAGAGGTTCCAGCCTCCATGGATGAAATGATACCGTTGCTTGAGAAGCGTGGGAAGCACCTGCTGCCGAACTGCTGGAGACCTGCCATTTTTGCATGGCCATGGGCGTGGTAGTGGGACAACAGGAGCGAGATGGCACGCAAGTGGTCCAAGGCTGGAGAGACGATGCCCAGGCCCTCACGGGCAGGCTGAATGGGATGTGCATGGAAGCAGAAAGGCTTCATGCTTTTTCCCTCTTCGTGGCAGCTTACACACACGGACCATCTACCCCCCACAACACTAAGGGGGCAGTGTGACTTCTGGCACTTGGGTGGAAGGAGTGGTCGAGCCAATGCAGTGTTCATTGTGCATAATTACAACACCTGACGCGGCTCAACCTGATGACAGTGTGCAGCCTTTATTAGCAGTTTCATCACATACCGCAGGGAAAGAAATTCCATGGACACGACAGGAGCTGGGAAAGTGTGGAAAAAAGCCCATTCCTGTTGGGGAGTCATCCTATCCCCGGTCCTCATGCCTTCACCCCCTAATTACAGAAGCATACGTTAATCCGAAATGGTTAGGCGCTTGGTATTATGCACCTTTTGCAATTGAACTGAATGTACCACCTGAGTTCAATTAAGCTGTGTGTTAATTTTTGTTTCTGTAGTGTAGCCTCGGTTAGTATGTTGCCAACAGAATAAGGAAGCCAGATATTGGCTTCCCGATCATCAGGCCTTAAGTGTATACATTTGACCAGATTGGCGGCAGTGGTTGAGTTGGAAGTGTCCTACAGGTAGGGACATTAATTTTCTTTTAACTTTCATCTAATTTAGTCAGTCATTCATATACAGACCCCTAGAAATGAGGATATCACGGAAAAGTTCAACTTGATGTCCAGTATGAAATCTCTAGTCAGTTATTATTTGGGATGCAATGTCCGGAGCAGGTGTTGCTAAACAGCTTTCTTAAATCCAAGCTCACCGCAACAATCTACCAGAATGCTTTAGAGCACCTCATGATTCCTTCTGCTGAGGATCTGTATGGCGATGTAGAGTTCATTTTCCAGCAGGACCTGGTCCCTGCCCATGCCGCCAGAAGCCCCAAAACCTGGTTTGATGCCCATGCCATAACAGTGCTTGACTGGCCAGCCAACTCGCCGGAGCTAAACTCAATTGAGAATCTACGGGGTAGATGAGGAACATGAGGAGCACCAGACCCAACAACAAAGAGCAGCTGACAGCAATCATCAAGGAAATCCGGCCTTAATTATTTTTATTCGATATTGCTATATGTTGTACACCTCAACATATTTAAAATAGGAGGGACAGTAGTAAAAAGTTTTGTCTATAAATACAAAATCTATAGACCCATGACTATACATAGTAATTATTACAAGGCATAATTACTCTGTTTTAGTCATTATACTGTAGATACATACATTATTACAGGCTACTTGGAGCAGTTCAAAGTGTGCAATAAATGAGTAACAAATAGAAAAAGCTGACCAGGGCGCATTAAAACCAGTTTTGGACCACAGGGCACTAACGTTAATCAAATAAAAAATATACAACTCTCAACAAACTATAGCGCAAACAACTGGGACAATGAAGCTTACAATGTTGGTATCCGAAGAAAAACTTAGCATTGCATGAATACAGTACATAAAAGATTAGCTTTCTTTGAGTAAGAGTTACCTTATTCATTCCAAACGATACAAAATAACAGTATATGAACAATTTCAAAAAAAAAAATTAAAACAGCTGCAAATACAAACCTCACCTTAACACAACCGCACACATTCACGCTTGTGCAAGCAGAAACAAACGGCTGCTTCCTATGTGCCAATCAAGAAAAAAAAAAAAAGAAATGGAAAATGAATCCGTTTTGTTTTGGCTCTGAAAGCCTGTCATGTATTACCCGTTTTACTGTCAAAGAAAAAAGAAATACAAACAATGAAATACAGTTGAAAAAAAATATATTAATGGAATTGGGAATGTGCCGATAATCAATACGACGCACCAGGATATTCAACATGCAATCAGTCGCTTTCTTTACATTGACATTTGAATGTCTAAAGAGAATTTTAAAATGATTAAATCATGTTGAAAGGATAATTAGGAGTATACATTTCAGTTCTTGAATTAATTGCAGCACATGCCATTTTATTTTACCCAAAATCCACGAAGTGCTCCCAAACAGTCGACAAGCGAGACTGCTTGCATATTGAACCCAGGACTTTTTTGATGCGTGCCTTAACCAAATCCTTAGGTCCATCAGTAGTTTAGTACCAAGCTTGTTAACTGCTACAATGTTTCTTCGGTTAGGCAAAAAGTCGATGCATTCTAGTAAAAAAGTTTCCATTTGGTATCATCACTGGTAATCTTCATTCTCAGATGTGCACCCAAAATTGGGAAATCATTAGAAAGTCTTAATATAAATATTTTATATTAGGATTTAATTCCCATTTTTTAAAAGGAAACATCCCAGGAAGTGGTTAGTAACCTAAATCCCAGCTTTCACCAAATTTGCAAGAGTGAATTTTGTTTATATAATTAACCACTAATTTTATTTCTGACCAATTATGTCACCCCCCTCCACCAATGTTCCAACCTTCAAATTTTTCATTTTGGAAATAGGGTTGTCACAATTTTTCTGCAATTCCACTTATGAGCTCTACGATGAGCATTTAGGTCTTTTAAAAAAATAAAATAAAAACTATCATATTAAAGGCATTGCCTTGGTCATCATGAACACAAGTGACATCCGCAAAGTGGATCACTTAACACTTTGACATTATATTCAAAAGTACTGGTGGTGCCGATAATAAAGCTGGTTGAATCTATCTACATAGGCCTGGGTTCAGGTCCTTTATTTGCCCGTGAATGAAAAAATGAATAAATGTTTTAGGGTTCTTTAATCCCAAAATGCTTCCTATTTTCAATGTAATGTTCTCAAAAAAAAAAAGCCTGAACTATGAACAGATTTGCACTCTCTTTATACATAGCTGCACTAGCAACTGTTATTCTATAAGCCATTCATAACCAATCGCTCACCTGGTTAAATGACCCCTCAACTATTTGCAGAGTGGCATGTCTCCTATGATGCATTTTCAAGTGTGATTGTATTTTTTTGACCGTCCAGCGGTGGATTACTAGAAAAATGTTTTGTTTTTGTTTTTTGTTTTTTATAAAAATACTGTGGCGGTTACAAACTGCCAGACAGCAGCAATGCATCTAATACTGCGCTTTACTGGAGTGGTTTAAAAAACAAGGAGAGATTTCAAACTGCAAATTTGGAATAACAGAGGCTTTATCATTTGCTTTAATGAGACCCAAGATCCTTTCATTAAAAATGAGATTTTTTTGGTAAATGACTAAATTGAACTCGACCAAACTGGTCACAAAATAAACGATGGAAAAAAACATGGTTCAGATAGTCATTGTAGCAGTTTTTTTATTTATGGTATAAAATTTCAATATTTCCTATTTCTATAAAATCAGTATCATCTCAGCAGTGCCATCGCAAGATATCTACCAGCCTTCAGGCTGACGCAGGGCATTTCCAATAAAAACAGGATTGGTATTGGTGCCAGCGCATGTTTACAAACTTGCATATCCAAACTTTCCTGTTCAAAAACAAGTGGGCAGAGATTCTAGTTCTACTAATGGGTATGCAGATTTATAGTTTTGTTTTTTTGTCTTTCCTTTGTAGGTTTTTGATTTGGTGCTTAAAACTATGATGCGCTGTACATGTGCTTAATGCACAGTAAAATTCCATAGTATTATTACAGAAAAGAATGTAAACATGTTTTTCCAACTTTATTTATTTGTTTTACCCGATGGTTTACAAAATTTAAAAATAGATGCTTTAAAATCAGGCTAAGTGACAGCGGTCTTTAAAACTTCACCAGCGTAGTGGATTAAAACAACAGTAATGCAGCAAAATTACTTATTATACATGCATTACAAACTTTAAAACATTACCAAAAAAAAAAAAAAAAATTCAGGTTTTAGAGGTAGGTCTATAAAGTGGCTTTGCAACCTCAATTAAACATTACATACCTCGACGACATAGGCAGACAAAAATTAGCCTTAAGTGCAACTGAGGAAGCATAAACCAGGCTATATATAAACAGAATTTCAATTGTGCTTTTACGTATGTACAAAATGTATTCGAAATGCTAAATGTCCAATAATCAAGGTGTGAAAATTGATCTCGGCACATGCCTCATGGAAATGATAGTAACAAGGGCTTAAACTCAAAAGATGTTTCCTATTAGTGCATAATGGATTGCTCTTTTTTGTATTAACCCATTTTAGGTAAATGTTTTGTCCTTTTCTCTAACATTTAACAACAAGCTGCATTTCATACAGGCTTTTTACAATTGCACTTTAAAAAAAAAAAAACAAATATACAAACACAAAAAATGTGAATCAAATTAATTACAACCCAAAAAAAATCTGTGGATGATGTAAAAAAAATAAAAATAAAAAAAAATAAAAAATAAAAAAAAGGAACATAAAAGAAACCTTCCGGTTATGAAATTACAGCTGGAGTTGCGACTGCAAAGGGATGACGTTGATCCATGTGGAGTAGTGAAACCTCGTTCTTGTTCCACGCCGTCCAATCAGTCCGTTGTATGTGTTTGTGTTTGTGAGAGAGAAGCCAGAGCGGTGGTGAAGGTGTGCGCATCTCGTAAAACGCTACCACATGTCATCGGCAGACGCGGAGTCCTTCAGTGAGACACAGGAGGGAGAGCATCCAATGAGACGCCACTCGGGGGATAAAAATGTGTTTGTGTGTGTGTTTGTGTGTGTGTTTGGTGTAAAACGAATCAATATCAAGTTCACATGAAGCAATTAGGTAAAAATAGGGATAAATGGTTTTCAGAGGAAAAAGTTCACTCACTGCTGCTTCAAAGAAAACTTTTCAACAGCAACGGACAACCTACATGGTAAAATGCCAAATAGATGCACACTCATTTATGTGCCTGTCCCAAATAGTACTCCAAAGCCTTGCGGTCCCTTCCTGTCTACTTTTTGAATTACACTACAGGATTGATATTACATAGTAAGGCAAGGTCACATTTTTGTAAGGAATTTAGATGAGGTCTAAGCCTAAATGTTTCAAAATACTGATGGATGGAAAAAAAGAGGGGGAAAAAAAAAAAAAAAAAAAACCACAATAAATTGGCCTTGAAAACAGCTTCAAACATTATGAGAAAAACGCAGTGATCTAACCAACAACTTACAAAGAAAAGTTGAACATAGGACAACAACATGAAGAGCAGAAAGGTAGAGACTGTGACAAGTTGCTGATGAGTGGTTTGCATCAACTTGTAGCTCGACAAATCTGATCCAGTGAGACCCTCTGAAACAATGCCCAGAACCGTAGCACTATAAGATGCGGAAATCTTTTTCGACCTGGTGTTTGGGCAAAAACGATGCTGCGAAAAGCGGTTGGGCATCTCATCTTATTATTAGTAGGGGGCGTGGCCCTAAAATGATGCTATTCCGGAGGGGCCCTCTCGACTTAGTAGTCTGCAGTATCTGCCCCTTTTAGTTCTGCTGCTCTAGTCAGTTCTGCTGGAGTCCCATGCTGCACTGTGTGTCAA
>JAOUQT010063691.1:0-10458 GCA_025769995.1 Xyliphius kryptos
TCAATTTACCTGGAATCCATGATTTTTGGACTGTGGGAGAAAACCGTAGAACCCGGAGGAAACCCACGCGGACACGGCGAGATCATGGAAACTCCACCAAGATTGGTATTCGAACCAGGAATCCCCAGCGCTGAGAGGTGCTGAGGCAACTAAATGGATATTAATTAGCGTTTGTTAGCGATAAAGATATTTCATTTCATAATACATAAAAAACAAACTGCTCATGTAACAAATTTCCTGATGTTATTGTTTATCAGGGAGTACGATGAGTACGGTTTTAAGATAATTCCCGACTATGAAGTGGAGGACATGAAGCTGCTGGCTAAGATCCAAGCTTTGGAAATACGTTCTCACAACCTGATCCAGCAGGACGCGAGTGAAAGGACACGACTGGCCCGCTGGACTCAGTTTCTGGGCGGCCGCTCTCCCGATAATCTCTCACCTTCTGAGGACCTGAAGATGCTGGTGCGTGGAGGCATCCCACGGCAGTTCCGGCCCCATGTGTGGCGATGGATGATACGTAACAGGACCAAGTCGCTCCGTCTGCGTCACCCGGACCTTTTCCAGCAGCTCTGTGAGAAAAGTCTCGCCACCCCACACTCAGCATCTCGGCAGATACAGCTGGACCTGCACCGTACGCTAACCACCAACCAGAGCTTCTCCTCACCCTCCAGCCCGGTACTGCAGCAGCTCCACAGGGTACTGCTGGCCTTTTCCTGGCAAAACCCAGATGTAGGCTACTGTCAAGGACTCAACAGGTATTAATTAATGTGGTACACACTTGACTTTGCACTGATGCTCATTATACAGCATCTAAACACTCAATACTGTAATAACAATGTGCTGCTATGCACCTTTATGCTGGAAACTAAACTTTAATGATATTAATGTGCTGCTGAATATAGAACACAGATGCCTCCTATTGCATTAAGTAAGTGTGTGATGTGTACACTGCTCAAAAAAATAAAAGGAAACCTAAAATAACACATCCTAGATCTCAATGAATAAAATATTTCAGTTGAAAATCTTGTTTTGGGATCACTGGGCTGTAAGAAGCTGTGACTGTACAGAGGTGATGGTGAGGAATGTGTAGCTGCTGGTGTGGAGGTGTGAGGCTGGAAAGCAGGAGTGGCTTCATCAGCGGTAAACAACCCTCCAACCTGTCTGTGTCTCAGTCTCACCACATCAGTCATCACAATCAAGCCTGCTTCCTGAAACATATGCACCCATCCTGTTAGAACCAAACAAATTAACAGCAGGTAAACATTCTCCTGCTTAACAAAATATTTTAACAAATTCCTATTCAGAACTGGTGGGGCAATACAATCCACTAAGCTCTGTTCTTACTGTAAAAGCAAAGCTGGAATCTTTACTGATGCCCCAGTACCAGGGAAACAGAGAGGAGCGTCGGCGGCGGGATATACGTCCATGCCACCAAAAGTTCCTGTCCTCTTTGGGACCTCTGAAAGGATCAGTGATATCAAAGGCCAAGAGCTCTCCAAAAACCTGTAAAAGAACATCACAATCACCATGCAGAACCAGAACCAATCTTTCCCAGTATCATGGTTGTAGGCTTGTGGTTAAGAAACCAGTCATGATACCTGAAGGTCCCATCAACTGATATGGTTAAAGTGCCCTTGGGCAAGGCGCCTCCTCCCAATTGCTGCCTGGGGCGCCGTATACAGGACTGCCCACCGCGCTTTACTCAGTGTGTGTATATGTGTGCATGTGCACGTGGGTGTGTGTCCAGCGATGGATTGGCCTCCTGTCCTGGGTGTATCTACCCAGCGGTCGGGTTGTTCCCCACTGGATGGGCATGGGGAACCCCCCAGCGACCCCAGTACAGTATTAAATGGAACGTGATGGATGGATAAGTCCTAACCTTCTCAGGAGTCAGCTGGAAGCCCGGTTTCAGGAGGTATATGCTCTTATCCACAGTAGCAACACACACGCACGAGCCTCTCTCCCCTTGGAGCTGCAGGTTCACTGGGCTGCCGGGTCGCGTCTCATTGGTAGACATAGAAACAGACACCTAGACACAGACACTGAATTGGAGTCTGCACTGAGGCCCATGAACATAGCACATCTGGCCCGTAAGGTTGTTTGAAGTATAATGAACCATAATGGAAATTTTTTTTTTTTAAATGTTTAATAATAAAAGGACTGTCAGACCTTGTCCACACCTACCCGGTTATCTGGAAAAATGAATACATTATGTGTTTGGACAAAGTATCCATATGAAAATGTAGTTTAACATCTGCAAAAACGATTATTTATGTAAACTCTGTTTATGTCCCGAAAGTCCCCGTCTGCGAGAAATAATGTGACGATGTTATTGATTTTGAGTGTGAAAACAAAAAGAATACTACTAGAGACGTGCTGATTCTTATGTTAATTCAGATGATTTTAGCTTGTTTCTTTTATAAACCAAACTGTTACAATGCATTGAGGGGCACAGAAGAAGTAGATCTTGGTGGTTTAGGTGTTTGTTTTAAGGGAGTCTGATTGGCTGACAGTGGCTTATTTTAGCTTTATGTTACAGAGACATTTTGCAAGTTAAGTTTACGAACATGGCTGAAGTTTGCTACTTATTCGCAGCTGTATTTGATAACTTCAAAATTAAGTTTTACATAAATTATGATTATCATTATTATTATTTGTGCAGGTTCATACGGATGAAAACTTATTTTAAAAACAATACTGTGTGTATGATATTGCATTGAAAACGATGTGGGGAAGACATCACTTTTTATAAATACCCAGCTACGTGTGGACTAGGTCTCAGTCTCAAAAATGCTCTTAATTTAAAAACTTCATATTCCAAAACAGAAACGTTTATTCAGTCTTAATAAGCTTGTGTGGCATTAATGCTCAACATGCAAAAACAAATCAAGTCAATGGACACCCCTGATGCTGAAATCCAAACTAGTCCTTAAAACACGTCTTTCAAACAAAGGATACAGCATCATTTTATTGTAAAAATTGAAACCCAACTTCTTTCAAACTTCTTGCTTTGTTTCGTGGTGCCGTCTGACCCCCTCATTACAGATCAGGCATGTGGGCTTTGCATTAATAAAACTGGGAGGATGAAGGCGTATTTTTTTGTTCATTCTTCAAGAAAGATCTTGTTTTCGCTCTCGACTTTTCTCTTAAGATTTTTTGATAGAGCCATTTTTTGACAGCTAACAACAACACGTATATGCTTTTTTTTTTTTTTTTTTTTTTTTTATTATTAGCACCCCCAATGGTCAGTCCATGAATTTCACCTACATCATCACTCTTGAACATCTTGCGCCCTGTGCATCTGCTTTGTCATCTTACGATCATTTTCATTATTCCCCCCAGACATTTGTATATGGTCGTTAAGCGGACACTTTTATCCAAAGTGACTTACAAGTAACCCAGCTTGGTCAGAGCACAGAGCTGACCATACAGTAACCCCGGAGCAATGAGGGTTAAGGGTCTTAAGGACCCACATTGGTAACTTCAGTGACCAGGAATTGGAACCCACAACCTTCAGATTGATACACCCAACACCCTAACCGCTGAACTAGCAGGTCCTTATTTAAGAGGACAACAAATAGACAGGGTGGTGGAATCACTGCAATGAGACAGAGACAATGAGGAGACTCACTTGGTTCTCAAAGGCGGCTGCCACAGGGATCGATAGGCTGTCAGTAACTCCCTCCCCATCTTCACGTATGTAATAGACGAGCAGACGGCTGACCGGCATCATCGCGGCACTGACAGGGAAGAGCAGCGCTAACACACATATTTCTGGCTCATCCTGATTGAGGGTCTCAGTTGAACCTGGATAAGCAGCACCACAATACAAAACAATTACTATGTGTTTTACACATCATGTGCAAATACCTATTGCTGTTACTGTTTTATTAGCTTAGTTTAATCAGCAGTAGTTTGAGTTCTGAAGCTAAGTACTGACCAAAGTCTGCCGAGAGCCGAGAAGTGGACCGAACAGTCGTGTTCAACCTGACCGCCGTTTTCTTGTTGTTTAGATCAGAGCTGTTGGGATGCCTGAGCCCCGATTGTACAATGTTACCACGGGATGTGATCTCATAGTGCAAAGTGAAGTTACATGAGCAGGTGGACTTCATCAGGACCTCAGCTTCCTGTCCAATCTGAAGGAGGAAAAATGACAAGAACCCATTCTGTTAAATAGGCACAAAGTGTCTGAGTGCTCAACCTGCCAGTGACCAACAACAGAACAGTAAAGAGCCATTTTCTACACTGAGTGCCATGACAATGTGTTCCCGGGTCAATTTACTGCGAACTGATGACCTCATTATAATAGCAGTTGCTACGGTCTACCCAGCTCCATTACTCCAGCTCCCCATGTTTGAGGGTGTATTGTCATGCTTGACCTGAACAACACGTCCATTAGGATGCAAACACCACATGATCACATGATCTGCTGCCCTCTTGTTTTTTATGTGTGTTTGTCAGATGTTTTTAGCACATCCAGAAATATAATTGCAATCATATTATGAGTAACAAAAGCTTTTATTGACAGTTAGAATGAATTAATGCAGCAAGTCAATATTTGCAGTGTTGACCCTTCTTCAGGACCTCTGCAATTCTCCCTGGCATGCTCTCAATCAACTTCTGGACCAAATCCTGACTGATAGCAGTCCATTCTTGCACAATCAATGCTTGCATTTTGTCAGAATGTGTAGGTTTTTGTTCGTCCACCCGTCTCTTGATGATTGACCACAAGTTCTCAATGTGATTAAGATCTGGGGAGTTTCCAGGCCATGGACCCAAAATCTCTATGTTTTGTTCCCTGAGCCTTGTAGTTATCACCTTTGCTTTATGGCAAGGTGCTCCATCATGCTGTAAAAGGCATTGTTAATCACCAAACTGCTCTTGGATGGTTGGGAGAAGTTGTTCTCGGAGGACATTCTGGCACCATTCTTTATTTATGGCCGTGTTTTTAGGCAAGACTGTGAGAGAGCCGATTCCCTTGGCTGAGAAGCTACCCAACACATGAATGGTTTCAGAATGCTTTACAGTTGCAAAGAAACAGGACTGGTGGTAGCGCTCACCTCGTCTTCTCCGAAAAAGCTGTTTTCCAGATGTCCTAAACAATCGGAAAGGGGATTCATCAGAGAAAACGACTTTACTCCAGTCCTCAGCAGTCCACTCCCTGTACCTTTTTCAGAATATCAGTCTGTCCCTGATGTTTTTTTCTGGAGAAGAGTGGCTTCTTTGCTGCCCTCCTTGAGGCCAGGCCTTGCTCCAAGAGTCTCCACCTCACCGTGCGTGCAGATGCACTCACACCGGCCTGCTGCCATTCATGAGCAAGCTCTGCACTGCTGGTAGCCCGATCCCGCAGCTGAAACACTTTTAAGAGATAGTCCTGGCGCTTGCTGGTCTTTCTTGGGCGCACTGGAGCCTTTTTGGCAACAATGGAACCTCTCTCCTTGAAGTTCTTGATGATGCAATAGATTGTTGACTGAGGTGCAATCTTTTTTGATGCAATACTCTTCCCTGTTAGGCCATTTTTATGCAGTGCAATGATGACTACACGTGTTTCTTTAGAGATAACTATGGTTAACAGAAGAGAAACAATGATGCAAAGCACCAGCCTTCTTTTAAAGTGTTCAGTGGTGTCATACTTACTTAATCATGACAGATTGATCTCCAGCCCTGTCCTCAACACTCACACCTGTGTTAATGGAGCAATCACTGAAACGATGTTAGCTGGTCCTTTTAAGGTGCAGAGAAACTAATTCACGCTTTTATAACCTCCAGGTTAGATTATTGTAATTCACTTCTAACAGGGTGTCCTAAAATATCCTACAACAAACTACAACTTACAAAATGCTGCAGCTAGAGTTTTAACTAGAAGCAGAAAGTTTTAACATATCAGCCTAGTGTTATCAAACCCGCACTGGTTAAATTTCACATTGATTACAAAATTTTATTAATAACATATAAAATTCTACATAATCAGACTCCACAGTATGTGGTTTATATAAACCAACAAACAAACTTCACTCTTAAGGTGCAGGCTTACTTTTAGTTTCCAAAATTAATAAAGTTACTTCTGGTGGAAGAATGTTTTCCCACAAGGCTCCTCAACATTGGAATAGCCTACCAGTTACTGTTCATGATTCTGAATCACTATCAGTCTTTAAAAATAGATCACAAACACATCTGTTTACATTTGCGTTCAATTGATTCCCTGCAGATAAAGGTGTAGATCTTAGGTTTGGCTGTGTTGAGTTGGTGATCTGGGATAGTCACTTCTGGCATTTCACCTCCTCACCCTGCGCATTATTAATAGAGGGTGTGGCACTAAAATTATTCTATTCCGGGGGGCCTACTCAACTTAGTCTGAGTCACGAAGGAGTCAGCAGTATATGTCCCTTTTAGTTCTGCTGTTCTAGTCAGTTATGCCGGAGTCACATGCTGCACTGTGCGTCAATCATACTACATTAATTGCATAATTATTGTGCTTTATTAGCTCTAACTGCGTTTCCTATGTTTTTTCTGAATCTCCAGTGCTGAGGGGCAAACGTGCTAACCACTAAGCCACTGTGTCGCCCTTGTACAGATACTTATACAATAATCTTAAAAAAGGGTATGTGTCATATTTTCTTACAAACATAAGCAAATATAGCCAAATATTCCACAGCATTTTTTGAATCAACCTACTTAGGTTTGATTGAAAAATCCTTTTTCCTACATGAAAATAAAGAAGTCCCTTACTGATGATGATCATTTGGAAACCTGCTTGAAAATTGGCATCAGCAGCTACTCTTCAGACTACTCACGATTTACTGCAAATCATTAGAATAAATGTGTTTTTTTTTTCTTTTTTTCAGTGAATTGTTTCTTGCCAATAATATCAACATGACATGTGTAAAAAGTGTTAAACATCAAAGCTTTATATAAAAAAAGATAAATCCTGGTAGAAAAAGGGGAGTTGCAAATTAGATACAGTGCAAAAAAAGTACAGAAAGGTCAATGAGACCTAAATTATCGAGAAAGGAAACAGGAGAAGATCGCCATTTTATAACACAATAAAGTGACAGTTTATTATACACAGTCTTCTTGCTAACTGCCTGCCTGTAATTAAGATCATGTCTAAATAGAATACTCCAGACATTGGTGTGGAACAAGAATTCAGAGAACTGGATTGTAGGGCTGAGACACTTATCAGAAACAAATGTAAATCTAATGCTGAGCAGGAAAAGCTAAGCTAATAATGATTCCACGTGCGAATGACTGCCTTCTGAATAACTCGGGTTCATTTATGGTTAGCAATGCTGTCACTTCTCCTCCCCCTTATCGATGCCATGGTGGTTTGTCCACACTATTCAGCTAGCACTGTTAATTATTCCTAAACGTCCCTGGTTTGATTCTCTGAAACGCGATGCTGGTGCTATTAAAGTAATGACTGTGTCAAGGTTCAAAGCTTTACACGTGAACTAGCTCTGCTGCCGCTTCATGCCAGCGCACAAGAGCTGAAAGTCCATATCAGGACCTATTAATTCCCAAAGTAATGACTTGTACTTGAAAGATGTGAATGGAACTTTATTGACGGTGGCTAATTACACAGTGGGAGACCATAGGGAGTGAACTAGAGGTGATACGCAAGGACCCTCCACTTCTCTGGTTTATGGGTTGTGAATTCATTTATAGAAATGTGAAATGGGATTAAACAGGCAATGTCCAGACAGGAGCTGAACGTTTAATGGAAAGTTGACTTGTATTGGTTTTATATTATTTTTATTAGATCATAGTTTATTGTTTTAGTACGATATAAAACCTAAAAACACCATGAACCGCGACAGACAGACTTCGCACTTTATGCATCCCTTAGATACGTGTGGCGGGGACATGGGCTGATTACCCACCACCTCCACCCCATCACAGGGTTAATAATCCTCTACTTAAGATGTAGTATAGTTCATGTTAAAAACTAAAAGGTCCTGCATTACGTCCCTAACCCTTGTGAAACCTTTGGGTCAAACAGATTGCCTAATCATTCAACCAAACCAAAATGAACCCCTCCATCTCCATTTGCTGCCTTATTTTGAAATTCTAGTGGCCTTGGCTGATATAAGTGGTCTATTTTGCCCATTATGCTTACACACAGAGGAATTTGTCCTCCACGTTTAACCCATTCATGCAGTGAAACACACACATAGGCGGAATACCTGCACTATGGAGAACTTGTTAACGACTTGAAAGTTGAATGCTAAAATACAATTGTTTTTAAATGAATGATGCCTTTGGAACTTATATATTTTAAATGAGCATATGCTTATAGAGTGAGGGCTGCATGGTGATTTAGTGATGAACAGGTTCACCTTTCAACGCTGGGGATTCCTGGTTTGAATCTCAGTTGAAAAACATGGACCCAAGGTAAATTGAATGCTACAAATGACCCCATATAATGTGGGTGTGTGTGGCTGTGTGAGTGAGTTTGTGCCCAGTGATGGATTGGCGTCATATACTGTGTGCATCCGCACAACGCTGTATGAGTTTCCCTGAATGAGCATGAGCATTACGCTTTTTATTAAAATGTAAAGCACTTGTATTATACAAACACATGAATCTGTCTAAACCAACACTGTTATAATATTTAATTTGTAGATTGGGTTACATGTTATAAACGATAAGGTTTTAAACTTTAAAATGCTGTATGTGGTGATTGATTATGACAAAGACTAAAAAAGATATGCTGATAAAAATGCTAAACCGATCAAAGTGAACATGCTAACCACTAAGCCACTGTGCCCCCCGCCATTTGTAGTGAGTAAATATGTTTTTGACAAATTAAGTGAAACTGGACAATTTCTATCGGCCCACCTGACCATCTATCTGTACAGTGGTTAAAAAGCACCACCCTAGAGTAATGACAACTAGGGAGCCTTACTCAACATTTGCTATTAAAAATAGATAGATAGATATTTTGCTATGAAAAAAAGTAGAGTGCAGGTTTTGATACTACAGTGTAGCCCCCCCCCCCCAAAACTACTGACTTGTGTTCCATCATTTGTAAGTTGCTTTAGAAAAATTAATCTTCTAAATGACTAAATGTAAATATAGGTGGGTTTCCAGTGGACTCAAGCCTTCAGATTTATAGCCCAATACATAACCAATGTACCATGTCCTAATAAATTAAAATCTTAATTCAGACTCTATTTTATTTGTATTAGACATTTAAGTGAATATCATCAAGTGGAAAGCCTCTAATTTTAAAGCCTTGTGATGACTCATCTGAAATTTGCAACATCTAAAAAAAATCTGAAGATGTTTACGCTCATAATTAATAATAAATGGCAAAAAGATGGGTTTATTTAAAAACCTGCTGCCCTTCTGAATGTGCCTCATTAACTTTCAGTAGCAGCAATTTACTTTGAAACCTCTCAACAATATACACAAAGGTCCAAAGTTGATGTGCAATTGTTTTATTGTAGTAATTAAATAGACAGCGAGCCGTGTATTCTGAAGTGTAGTGACGGACTTCTGGTTGTTCCTTCAGCGTTTACGACATAACGACTTTTTTTTACCCCCCCCCCCCCCCAAGCCACACGTACTAATCTCACCTGCTGTAAATCACGTGGTGATATAACATTTTGGAACATTTAGAAATGTTTAACAGAGCGGTATCTAACTGTTATTAATTCCACTTGATTAATGGAACACTTCACGTGTTAACATCTGTATGACAGACTGCTCTGTGATGTCATCTTCAGCCCACTGTCCAGTCATTGCGACGGGAATGAAAGTTAAAAAGAAAAACGACATGAACCCTGTGACCTGTTGGAAATAAATAACATGATGTAATATTTTCATGGTTTATCTTTTTTTATATCAAAAATGAGATCGGACCAGACGGAGTAAAGCGGACGTAAAGCAATAAATGTTTCATAACAGTTTTATCAGAACCTGAACAACCTTAATGTTTAAGTGTGTGTGTGCAGGTACATAGAACTTTATGGGGGAATTAAATCACTTAGGGCCCGGTCAAGCGAGTCTTTGCTATCGTAAAAACAAGAGCAATTACAAAGTATTTACTAATCATCTTGATTATTCATTGTTGTGTTTTGTGCGCAAACCTACAATAAACCAATCAGCGTGTCACTTGCTGGTCCCTTTAAGAATTTAATTATGAACGGAGAACACACAGTATAGTATAGAACATAGGTTGCCAATTGGCAAGCATGACGCATCTGCCCCATGAGTTAGTTGGAACTATAATAAAATAAAACTAAATCTGACTATCAGACCTGGTCCACGCATAGCCAGGTATCTAGAAAGAGCAATGCATACATCAATCTAATCATAGTCTCAAAACACTCTTTATTTGCTGGTTTTGTCAACCTAAAAGAGTTGTTTAACCACTGTTGTTAATTGCCTCTGTATCCGCCCCCATTACTTTGGGCACAAAACACATTCATGGTGAAACAAGTACAAATGCAA
>JAOUQT010063699.1:0-10458 GCA_025769995.1 Xyliphius kryptos
CTGACTTGTGGTGTTCTCTCATTTGTAAGTCGCTTTGGATAAAAGCGTCTGCTAAATGACTAAATGTAAATGTAGATGGAAACCTGGAGGCGAACGAGCCACAGTTTGTCAATAGTTAATAAAATAAAAAAAACAATGTTCACTTTTTCACTTTACTCAAACATATACCAGAGAAACTGATTGTTTTGCATTGGTCTCTTAATTTTTTCCAGAGCTATATATATATATATGTACACTCATCAAAATCTTAAGACCAGTTAAAAATTACATTTTGCACTATTGGATCTTAAGAAGTTTCAAAGTAGACCTTTACCCATGCTAAAAGAAGAAATCTGCGCAAGAGGCAAAAACTTTTGAGCATTGAATTTATTGAAAACAACAATAATCTGAAATACACTGTTTATCAGCTGACCAAAAATTTAATCCAAAAACCCCCCCAAAACAGAAATCAAAGTGTCAAAACAAAGGCTCAGTAATGAGTAGTGTCACTATTCTTGTTGATTACTTCAAACAATCTTTTAGGCATGCTTGATATAAGTGTTTTCAGGAGGCTAGTGGAAACGTTGCTCGAACTTCCATTGCCATCCATCACCAAATGTTCTTAATTGGATTTAGATCAGGGGAACACAGGATGGTCCAAAAGAGTGATGTTCTTCTCCTGGAAGAAGTCCTTTGTCATGTGTGTGGGAATTGTTAACTGCAGCATTGTCCTGTTGAAAAACCCAGTCATTACCTCACAGATGACACTATCAGTCATGAGGGATGCCCACTGCAACATATCCACATAGCCAGCTGCTGTTTGACACCCCTGCACAACCTGAAGCTCCATTGTTCCATTGAAGGAAAACACACCCCAAACCATGATGGCGCCCCACACTGTGCCGTGTGTAAAACATCTCAGGTGGGCGCTTCTTGTAATGCCAGATGGTTATTGGGCTGCATTCAGCAACAGTAATGGCCTCAGTTGGGTAAAGGATCATCCTGTGTCTTGACAGCTAGCCAATCGTATCCTATGGCATAGCACTGGTGAAATGTTTTTGGGTCTACCACTCGACTTTTTTGGATCATAACCATGAGGATCGTTTAAAAATGCAAAATGACTGTCTTACTGTGTTCAACCTCAGCCGCAATGGCACATTGTGAGGGGCCTTGCTTATACAGCTCAACTATCCTACCATGTTCAAAGTCAGTCATATTTTTTGCTTTTGCCATCAGGAGGTCTCGACAGTGTAAATACTAAACAGAAAATGACATAGAATCCAAATTTTTGTCTTTTAGAAACTATGATCAGCTGAAAAAAATCATGTGTGAGTGTAAATGCATTAATTAAAAAAATGGCTGCTCAAATGTTTTTGTCTCTTGTGCCGATTTCTTCTGTTACCATTGTGAAGCTCTATTTATAACCTCTTTAGGATCCAACAGGCCTCTCCTGAAAAGGTTTACCACTGTTCCATGTCTTCGCCATTTGTGGATAATGGCTCTCACAGTGGTTCGCTGGATGCCCAAAGCTTTGGAAATGGCTTTATAAACCTTTACAGACTAATAGATCTCAATTACTTTATTTCTCAATTTTTCCTAAATTTCTTTGGATCTGGGCATGATGTGTAGCTTTTAAGGATCGTTTGGTGGACTTCACTTCGTCAGGCAGGTCCTGTTTAAGTGATGTCTTGATTAAGAACATGTTTGGCAATAATCAGGCCTGGGTTTGGCTAGAGACAATGTACTCAGGTGTGATAAACCACAGTTAGAGTATGTTTTTTAACAAGGGGAGCAATCACTTTTTCTCACAGGGCCTTAAAGTTTGGTTTCTTTTTCTCCCTTAATAATAAAAACCTTGATTTACAAATTGCATTATGTGTTTACTTGTGCTGTCTTTAACTACTGTTTAAATTGGTTTGATGTTGCGAAACTTAAGTGACAATGGGATGGAACCCTTTACAGTCTTGATCCCCAAAATGTCCCACAGCAGCTCAAATAATTCCTCAAACTGAACCGTGTACGTCTTAAGCGCTTAAGCGTCATACTTTTAAATCTACTGCAGGTTAATTGTTGGTTCGTTTTCATCAAAGTGATTTATTCCTGATGAACTGAACAAGTGAGAGTGTTTGCGTATGAGAATGTAGAACGGCTCCCCAACGTGAACATGTGAGGTGATTCAGGATGGAGAAGCTAACAAAGCTGTGCGCCGTGCTGGAGATGAGAATCCCGGCAGGAGGGAAGCAGGGCAGTTCCACATGCAGGGCAGTTTAGTGCGGCCGGCGGGGGTTTTTAGGATGCTCGCGCCTCTGGAATAGACTCTTGCACACTTCACTTAATTCCAGCTGAGATGGGGTGAGATGGAAAGGTTCTACAGTCCAGATTCCTAAAGAGCCGCTGCCATCACACTGGGATGTGCTTTTCCACTGTTTCCGGATGATTTTCCAAGTGAATGGAGGCTGTGTGTCCAAAAGTATGAGACCGTTTCATAATCACAGGAGCACTGGAACCTCACGGGTCTCTCATGCTTGTGTTTACAACAGAGTAGCAGGATACCCATGTGTGATGGCTTTGGAATTTATCTGTTTCAAATGAGTAAGGTTTGGGGCAGTGAGGTTGCTTTCTTACAGGAATTTATCAGTAGGTTTTCCACGTTGGATTGTAGGGAAGGTAGAACCTGTTATTCCAAAGACATGGTAGGTAATCATGGTACCAAGTTTCAGCCTTGTCGGTACTCGGGAAGACCCCAATGTGACACTGGAGAGGTCTTGCGTTCAATGTGGATATCAAATAACAATCGAACGTAGGAAAGCAAGAACCCGTACCCAGGAAGACCTGAGCGAGAACCTGTTCAGTTTTTTAAGTATAAGGAATGACAAAAAATCACAAACCCAAGTTTCAGCTTAGTAGGTACTCGCCAAAACTTCAATCTTTTCAATGATGTTGCGTTCAATGCCATTCCAATGACTTGGTTGGTAATCATAGACATAGACAAGACAAAAATCATAGACACTTTCAGTCTATGGTTCAGTCGACTAAGCACCACTTAACGGATTATCCTGAAGATTTCAAATTGTTTTAGCTTCTAAACTGTAAACATAAATATCTATGTTTTAAAACACATTTAATTCACTTTAAGTAAATTGCCGCAAAGGCCCGGAAAGTTGGTTCGCTGGTTTGTCACATATAGATGATATCTTTGATTGAATGAAGATAATGAATCTGCAGTGACTGTGAGGGGCGCTGTCTTTGATGATAACATTCAGCCTTTTAGGTTTGAGTCAAGAGGCAGAGGAGACCACAAGAGGGCAGCAAAGCACAACTTAAGCTCATCATCAGAAATGAGAATTCTGACTGGTAAGAAGTGGGCGCTCAGTAACTTATTTACATCTTCATATTTTCGGTAAAGCACGTGGTTACGACGGTGCGGAAAAGCTGATGAAACCTTTTCAATGGATTCCAATCAGAAAAAACGAAAAAGGTGCTTGGCCCAAAAACTGTCCACCCTATTACTTCAAAAAAGCACAAGCAACCTAAGTGGCTAGGGGTACTATTATAATGCCAAATTTTAACGTTCCTACGTTAAAGCTATGGGATGACAAACTTAAAGGATCACAAGAATAATAATAATATGAAGAACAAGCCAACTTAATAAACAGTTTTTGACCCAAATGAATAACTTTTTCACATCTCCAGTTTCGGGTTTGTTAGCGTTTTTGGCTACGTTAGCTTCTTTAGCGCATTCTTTTTTGCCCCAATGGAACTTAGGGTGGAATTTCATCTATCTTAATGGTGCTCCGGTATTTTGGAATGATTTCCTTCATCAACTCGATTGTGTTTCTTCTTTTTTTGTTTGATGAGCTGCTGGATTTGCAAACATTTTTAGGTCCCATGATGGCGCTAAATGGAAACAATGAGATGTGGTTGCACTGTAAACAGTCGGAAAACAGAAAATTCCACCAAAAGCGAGTCCAGCGATATCCGAATCAAGCAAAACCGGATCCATTGTAATAATTTTAACTGCCATTTGAGAAACGCCACTTTGACATGCACTTCCTCCTCATTCCATTCCATTATTAATACAGAAATACAGTGGCAGGATGATGTCATACATCTGATATTCCTGTGTTTTTTTTATTCGGACCCCTGTGCACTCCACACCCTGTCTCCCGCGTCTCCCCGCACCTCTCCCATGTATCATCTTTCACACCGCTATGGTGATTGGTCCTGTGAGGACTCTTGTCGTTGCCCTTGCTGGTTATTATTGTTTATCTTATTTGTCAATCATCCGGATCGCCTGACATCTCGATGTTGGCCCACATACATATTCATGAGGCCTCATTATCCGGCTCGCTGTTTGGCTGCCTGGCTGCAGGGCCTGGCGTCGGCTCCCTGCCTTTGTTCCCGGGGCGTACAACAGGTGTCTGGTGCAGGATGATGGAATTCGTGTGGGGCAGTGTCCAAATGTACAGGACCTCACAATTAAAGCCTTAAATACGTGAAGCTTTCTGACCCGCTTAGCTTTAATAACCGTAGCATCTTCAGAACGGCAGCGCCGTCTGAGGGTATCTTGCAAACAACAGGTGGGTCGACCCTGTGTGATTGAGAGTGACATGTTTACCGTTGGCTTTCTCGATGCGTAGACTGTTTTCTGATGTTACAGAAGCACCTCGGTACTTTAGGTAATTTAGGATGGCAACACCTCTGGAATTATCCTCAGGACAGCACTGCAGTCCAAATCCAGATAGGACCCGATCACATCGTTAATGTAAACGTTTTTAAATGTAATGGAAAAGTTTTTAAGCGTCTTGGGCAGATTTTGACATTTTCACTTTTGTTACCATGGCATCGGCTCTTCCCTCATTTCCGTCTTCCTCAGTTTCTGTCCAACTTCTTGGTTGGCACGTTCAGAACTTTTTTCTGTTCTTGGTGCAAACACGTTCCAACTTTGTATCAACAGTTTGAGGAAGGTCCTTTTTGAACAAGGTTTATCAGTGGTTGGGTAAGTGTCACCGTGGCTGGATGCAAACAGCGCCCAGTAGGTCGCCGCCCCTCTGGTTGGAAGCACCAGAGAGTATTGTAAGCCATAGGTGTTGCGATTAAAACCATTTTCATTAAACACAATTGAGAGCGTCTCAACATAAAGTGGCACATCTCGCACTAAACAAAAGTAAACGGTTTACCATAAACTAGTTTTTTTTAAAATGGATTTGAATATGAACTTTTGTTTTGCGATATAAAGAATATTTTGTGACATAAAAAACCCTGCAATGTTCTTGTTATTTCCAGCAAGTTTTTCTTTTGGTAAAGTTAATTATCGCCTAACAATCATAATAATCGTGATTATTTCTTAAGATGATAATCGTACCGTCAAAATCTGTAATCGTCTCGTCCCCAACTGCAGGGTCAGTGCAGCTGCTAACCGTCCAGGTCAGGTTGTACCTCATACTCACTGTTTTCTCTTTCCTTTAATAGTTACCTGCTGGGGGTGCACGCTCTCTAATATATACATTGGTGGTGGGCGGGGCTTCCCATCTGAGGTATTATTCCCATCATGGTGGCATTATTGCAATCACGGTAAAGAGGTGTTGTTAAGCCTGACGCATAGCGGAGTACAGTTATTCCTCTTTCCTGTGATTTATTTACAATAATACACAACTTCGGGTGTCTCATAAGGATAATAATGAAATAAATAAATAAATAAATAAATAAAGGTTTGATTTATAAATGGCTTTAATAAAAGCAAACATTTTATAAGGTGAACACCGATCACTGAGTAACAGGTTTCTGGTTCGCCTAACAATCACATACTGCCATCTAGTAACAATTTGAAGTATGCAGTTCATAAACAAACGAGAACATGATGTATTGTATATCAAGCAATGATACAAAGAGCGGTGTGTGTTATTGACGGTGGACAGCCAGTCAGGTTTAAAAGCGGAACTACAGTTTTATAATCTAATTAATCAGGCTGAATGTATATTTAAAGAACAGAAGGCGGATCCCCGACCTGTCACTCTGATGTGGAGACAGCCGTGGAGTCGTGAGCTATTTATTGCGTCGTTAGGTACTTTTTTTTTAAAGCGAAAAACTGACTTTGAGAGCTTTTTACAGACTTTTGAAGCGCAGGTGCTTTTGACTCCCCATCTCCCGAAAAATGTATTTCAGAAAAGGCCAAATGAATGTCAAAGAGAATCTGTCAGCTCCACCAACTCTATCTGTCACCTCCGCACACGTAATCCACTCTTTTCTCATTTAACTTAATACCGTTTTGAAATGTGTCACCCTGCGCTTTGTCGCCCGTCCGTCGTGCGCCGCTCTGAACGCCGACTCGAGTGTTCATTTGATTTGCCTAAGTTAAGATGGCTTTTGAATTTGTTGCATTGTAGATCAGGGAAATTCAGCGCAGCTCACACATGCAGACCGAGTAAATGCACTGCACGTTCAAATGTATGTGGACATATTTACATTTACTCACTTACCCGCTGATCATACACATGGGCCTCTACATCCTCTGTTAGTCCCACAACATACGTAAAAGTGTGTGTCATGAATGTTGATGAGTTTTAGTATGTGTGTTGGTGTGTGTTGGTAGGTGTCAGTGTCTGTTATTGTCCGTCAGTATGAGTCAGTGTATGGCGGTGAGTGTCAGTGTGTGTTGGTGTGTGTCAGCGTGTGTCAGTGTAACTGTGTGTCAGCGTCAGTCTGTGTTGGTGTGTGTTAGTGTGTGTTGGTGTGTGACTGACACACACCAACACACACTGACACACACCAACACAGACTGACACTGACACACGCTGACACACACCAATACACACTGACACACGCCGACACTCACCGACATATAGACACTCACCAACCTACACTTAAACAAACCAACACACACCGACAGACGCTGACACACACAGACACACACTAACACACTGACACACACAGTGACACACACAACACATACTAACACACACTGACATGGTGTGGTTCTGGTTCTGGATGGTGTGGTTCTGGTTGTGTATACTGTGGTATGTGGCTGTTCGCCTGTTCATCTGTCCATCCGTCCATCAGTCTGTCCATCCACCTGTCGTTCTGTCCAACTGTCCATCAGTCTGTCCATCCGCCTGACCTTCTGGCTGTTCGTCCGTCTGTTTGTCCGTCCATCTCTTTGGCCGTCTGTCCGTCTGTCTCTTTCCGTCCGTATTTCTCTCTCTGTCTGTCCGTCCTGTCTGTCTCTCTCTCTCTGTCTGTTCGTCCGTCCGTTCCTCTTTTTGCCTGTGGTGAAGACTGATCTCAAACATGTGGTGAGGTGTCCACATACTTTTGTCCTGGTGGTTCAGCAGAGAGCTCAGAATAAATTTGGTGAGAATCCCAGTCGACAGAATGAGACCAGTCGTCACCAACACCTATCCCAGCCGCTGCCGCATCACAGCATCACAAATCGGAGCTCTGCCTAATTAACCTGACGCCGTCAAATCAGCCGCGTCAATCAGCCGGAGCTGCTCTTCAGCCCGAACACCACTGACCTATTTATACTGCAGCTGCGTCGTCATGGAAACCACTGATTACTAATACCATTATTACCCCATCATCAATTAGCTCATCATCCAAAACATCACAGATGCGGGACAGGGGACGAAGGACGGGGGACAATGGCCGGGGGGACAAGGGCCAGGGACGGGAGCCAGGGGATACGGGGACAAGAACACACATGAACACTCACTAACACACATTGACACACATGAACACTCACTAACACACATTGACACACATGAACACTCACTAACACACACTGACACAGAAAAACACACACTGACACACAAATACTCACTGACACACTGACACATACAAACACACAATGACACACTGATGCACACTAACACACTGATACAAACTGGCACTCACTGACACACACTGACACCCACCGACATGCACTGACACATTAACATACATCGACAAACACACTGACACACACAAACACTTACTGATGCACACTGACATCCACTGACACACAATAATGCACACCAACACACAATGACACACACAAACACACTTACACACACAGACACCTACTGACAGACACTAATGCACAATAACACACCCAAATACTCACTGACACATACAAACACACAATGACACACACTGACACTCACCGACACTCACCAACATGCACTGACACACGCTGACGCACACAGACACACACTAACACACTGACATACACAAACACACATGAACACTTAATGACACACTGACACACACACAACACACACTGACATGGTGTGGTTTTGGTCCTGGATGGTGTGACAGAAGGACAGACTGACGGACAGACAGCCACATACCACACCAACTAGAACCGGAACCACACCATCCAGATTTAGAACCACACTATTCTGAGGTGGGTCTGTGATGTCAGAGGTGTATATATGTGTGACCGGTGTGGATGGAGGGTTCTAACGATCGCAGACCACTCTGATGCCATTCTTCTGGTGAAAGAGGTCCATATACTTCTGTCGGTGTGTGTTTTTTTTTCGACGTGCAGGTTGGAGTTAATTATTGCACTTCACGTTGGCTGAACACGCCGTTTGATGTTTTCTTTCTTTCTTTCGCCGGCGCTTCCGTATTTTCTCCCATATTGATCGAAGCAGTGGTTGGAACAGGAATCAGATGGTTTACCGAAAGGCACGCGGGAAGCCTGCTGAGAAGTCATGCTAGGAAGACGACAGTCTAACGTTTCACTCCGGCGCGAGGCAGAGACAGTGACAGAGCTGCTTTTCCAAACGCAAGACGAAAATCAATTTAAACAAAAATTGGAAAAGTTTGCTAACGCCGTCCCTGCGACCTGCGCCATGTACATCCCTGCAACCATGCGACCATGGTGGTGGCACTCTCCGCTGATACAAAGGCTCAGTGCTTAGTATCGGGCACTGGTGGGGTAGACAAAAGGAATGAGGCGGTCAGGAACCCCCCCCCCCCCTCTTCCTGTACGCGGCTCATCACTCCTGGTGTCTGAATTCTGCGAGTTTAATAAAGAGTTTATTGCTGCGAGAACATTTTTATTGATTGTGCTGTTCCTCTGACTGTAATATGAGATCTGTTGATCTTCCCTCCGTTCTGACTCAACTACAGGGAATATGCTCTTTTGAAGTGGGGGTGGGGGGGGAGTGTGTCTCCCCTGACAGAGCTTAACACTGGTTTATTTTTGGTTCCTCTCTTCTCCCTCCTGACTTTTATCACGGCCCTCGACAGGCTCCGATGATCGGGATGTAGTCAATATAAAACGTTTATCTCTTTAACGAGCCTGTACCATAGGACAGACGCCGTCCTCGTATGTCCTCACTGTCCTGTTTCACTCGTCGAGGACCCACTGCCAGTGCCTAAAGGCTAAGCAGTATAAATACAGCATAAATTCCTAACCTTTTCCCTTCAAATTTAAGGAATATGGCTTAAAAGAATTAATTTATTAGCGGTCTTCGGAGTTGGTATATACATAATACACCACATCATAGGTGGTGGAGAACAAGCCAAGAAGTTAAAGCAGATGAACTTAATGTACAAAATTACAAAAATGGGTGTGGTTTTGGGCTGCAGTAATTCGGTGTACAGTGGCGCCCCCGTGCACAAAATAAAAAAGTGGACAAAATTCTGCCTCTGACGCAAATCTAAACAGCCGAATGTTGTTATTCCTGGAATTTCTGCCGTGAAGTCGTTGTCGATTAGAAAATTTTATATTCAGAGTAACATTTTAGAAGCTAAAACAATTTGAAATCTTTAGGGTTGTCCATTTGGTGGTGCTTATAAGCATGGAGAAAGATTTTTTTTTTTTATGGTGTTGCACATTTATTCAACGCCTGAAATCAGGGTTCTCTATTACAGCATAGAGGGCATATCGTGAATCACTTCTCGCGGCTTCACTGTATTACAGAATTTTTTAATGTATACAATTCCATATCAGAGTTTTTTGCTATATTTTTTTGCTATACTCCTGTGGGTGGTGTGTCCAAAATTTTGTAGGTTCAAAATTTTAGAAAGTGTTGAAAGCCCATGAACTCTTTATACAAGTGTGGGAGGGGTTTATGAGAGGTTTACATGCTTATTGATTTAGTAATGTATCTGCTTTTGTCTGATTTCACAGCTAGGGGGCGCACATTAACTCATAAAAAATCAAATTTAGGAAAATGAGTGTGAGAATTTGCGTAGATTAATTGTTGGCTCTGTTTATTGATGTGGATAATGCTACTGAATATACGTTAGGATGTTCTGAATGGTTCCAAAAACAGACAACCACTGCATAAGTAAGCGCGCTACTCCAGTGCTGCTGTAAATTACAGGAGCGCAATCTCCTGCGATCTGACCTCAAGGCGTCTTTTGAATGATCCCATGGTAAAAAAGACGATGTATAGTTTTCTGAGGTGTTGTCTTGAGGTGTCCCGTCTCCTTGTCTGTGGCACTGCGGATGCGACCATTGTGGAAGGGAACATGGACTTCTGTTGG
>JAOUQT010063705.1:0-10458 GCA_025769995.1 Xyliphius kryptos
GGTGCCTTGCTCAAGGGCACTTCAGCCATAGTACTTGGTGGGACTGGGAATCGAACCGGCGACCTTTAGGTTACAAGTTTGGCTCCCTAACCACAAGCCTACAACTGCCCCTAATGTATTGTATATCAGGCATTGATATGAATGTGAAGTGCTCAGAGGTGTGCATTCTGCTCAATAATGTCACGGCTGGACAAACGGCTTAGCCAATTAGAATTAAGGAGCGGATTCTCGATTTTACAATATTCTCGAACCTTAAACTCATGAATAACCCCTAAGTTTTACCTCAGTGTTTTTATATCACATTCTAATCGTGATAAACACAAATCTCTGTGGTTGTACCTCCACCTCTCTCTCTGCTGGGTTCTCACAGGGTGTTTATTTGCGACACACTGCATGCTGTTAAAATAGGATTAGTATCCCCCCCTCCCCCCACACACTTTTGAGCTGTCCTACCCACCACGTTTGGGCCTATATTGTTATACATGTGCTTATATATTGATGTATGGATGATTTAATTAGCTTCTGCACTTCGTTCTGATGAAACATGCTGAAGGAATATTATTTAAATAAATCATGTTCATATTCAATCGGACACTGAACTGTCAGAACGGTTTAAAAAATAGATTAAAAATAGGGAAACTGCCCTTATGGTTTCATCACGGTCCTGTAGAGTGTGTTGGATTATACATTCAGCATCCAGCTTCACCTTCCTGTTTTCTATATTTTAATACACAACCTCGAGTGCCTTATTGCTTTTATGAAACACTTACAAAAGCACTATAATAAAAAAAAAAATCATAAATGCGTTTACGAAAAGCTTAATCCTTAATATTCTGGTCTTTTCTGTTTTTTAAAGTGAACGCTGATTGCCAAGTAACAGAATACTGTTTTTCCCCCCCCCCAACAATCAAATACTTCCATCTAGTGGCCAAATTACAGAACACAATTTATAAACAACAGCCGCAACAGGTTTAGTGCTCAATGGGAATTTGCTCACTGTTTATATTAAACCTGTATTTTCCATTCATGGGTCATGATTTTAAAATAATGTATTTTATAAAATGGTTCGCTCCAGTCCTTAAATCTGATTGGCTGAGCTGTATTTCTAGACGTGACATTAACAATAACACACACCTCTAAGTGCTTTACATTCGTGTTAATACATGATGTACAATACATTATTTTCCCAATGTTTTTATAAAGTGCATTCTGTAATTTGGCCACTAGATGGATGTATACTGTCTGATTGTTGGAGAATGGACTAGATTACGTCGCGGAAGACCAGATCATTAAACACATTCGTGTTTTTTATGATGTTGTATTTGTAATCGTTTTATAAAAGGCACTCGAGGTTGTGTATTATTGTGAATAAGTCACGGAAAAGAGGTGTTACTGTACTCCGCTATTCGTCATGCCTAATAACACAGCATTCCTGTGATTTATTCACAATGATGCCGCCGTCTATCCCGTATTGCTTTGTGTTATCACGCATTGAGACGAATGTGAAGCGCTCAGAGGTGTGTGTTATTGTCAATAATGTCACTGCTGTAGAAACCACTACCCGTTTTATATTACAATGCACAGTGAGTGGATACTGGGTAAGCGCAATACACTAACACAACACCACCACGTCAGTGTCACTGCATCATTTACTACTTGTTATAATTATTACCTGCTCTGTCCAGATCCTAATATTGTATAACAACAGAATGTAATTGTAGAACTACAAAGTCCATGTACATTGTAAGTGGAGCTTATAATAAAGGTAAAGTCAGAGACCGGTTCTTAATAAAGCAGTAAATAAGTGTTTTTAAAGGTTTTTCTGACACTCAATTCTAACTGTAACAGGTTGAAGATGTAAATCATGTAATAAATTCTATATGTTTTCTTTTAAATTGCTTCACAAAGTCTGCAAGCGCTTTGAAACCCCCTCACCTTCTCTGTCTGAGTATAAATAACTCCAGCTGTGGGGCTGGAAATAATGAGGTCTATAGAATTTATAACAAACTTGTTCTACCTTTTTCGTTTTCAGCATCTTAAATTTGGTTAAAATCAAAATGTCTTTTGGAACTTTTAATCTATACCTATAAATGCCAAAGCCTGAACACTTGGTGATTTAAATAAAGTGTCTGCTTCCCTTATGGATGATGATGATTGGCTGTGAATTGAGTGTGTGGTGTCAGACAAAGTATAGTTCACACGTGATGATGTCTGGTGTAACGTTTCGCTTTCAAATCTTGGTCTTGATGAAACGATCAGTGCGTGTGTTATTGGCGATTTTCATCGGCGGGGGCAGATTTCACTTTGAACATGGCTGCCGGTTGATGGTCACATTTAGATGGAGGATGACGGCAGTGTCATATTCGGAGGTGGCGAGAGGAGAGACGTGATGGTCATGCAAAGTGACAGCCTGTCAGTTCTAGGCTGATGTAGACGTTCATGACGTGCGTCTGTGTGGGGGGCGGGATTAATGGTGCCACAGTGCACAGTTTTTGTTCATCATCCTTCTTTATTTAAGGCGGCGGCCTTTTGAGGGCTTCATCGGACCTGATTTTATTCATCAGCAACACAAATAAACAGGATGCTCTTTACTCGGTTGGTATGGTGCTGCGGTACGGTTTTCGAGATTGGTATCTCAGTGGTCATGGTGTTGGACTATCAATCAGAAGGTTGGGGGTTCAAATCCCAGGTCTACTGACGTTACCATTGTGGGTCTTTAAGCAAGACCCTTAACCCTCATTGCTCCAGGGTTCTGTGTTCTGACCCCAACCAAGTTGGGATACCTGTAAGTCGCTTTGGATAAAAGCGTCGGCTAAATAACTAAATGTAATGTATATTCTCACATGCACACATTATATTAATTCACATGCATTCACTAGCTGTCTTATCAATTCTACGCCCGGGTGGCGAACATGTTTAGGGCACGTTTCTTCTGAGTCACTCACCGATTCGCTTATTTGAGGAGAGAACTTTCTTTACCGGGAAGCAAAGCGGTGCTGCGGGATCAGAAACATTTGGTCAGATGTAACTCGTAGCATGCCTTATAGCATTAGCTTCTCCTAACCCGCAGGCAGGTCACCAGTCTATCACAAGGCAGACACGCACGTCTTTCGTGTCACCGGAACTCCATGCAGACTGACAAAACATGCATATGCCACACAGAAAAGACCCGGGACTCGAACCCGAAATCTGCTGTGAGGAGAGAACCTTCTGCAACTCTGTACTGCTTCATTACTGCTCCATATAAAATCTTAGGCCATTAAGTCATCTAGTATCAGTCATCTCAACTTGATGGTAGGGGTTTGGAACACAGCGATGTTCAACATTGTGGTAGCCCAGTGGTTAAGGTGTGGGGCTATCAATCTGAAGGTCGAAGGTTCAAATCCCAGCTCCACTGAAGTTACCAATGTGGGTCCTTAAGCAAGACACTTAACCCTCATTGCTCCAGGGTCCTGTTCTGACCCCCAACCATCAAGTTGAGATGTTGCAAGTCGCTTTGGATAAAATTTCTGATTAAATGCCAAGTTTAAAGTAAGACAATGCTATTTGCCGTGTATATGTATTTCCTTTCTGGTGAATAGTGAGCGAGGAAACCCATTTTAAGGCTTAGTATTTCTGAATGTTGTTTTTGGAATTGGCTGGACATCCAGCTTCAGCATCAGAAACTGAACAGAGCTGCTGATGGACGTGTGCCATTCTGTTATATAATCTGCTGAGACCACGGTGTCCCTGAGACCACTGAGACCGTCGGACTCTTAAATTTTGCTTCCATCGTCATGCAGCCTGACAAAAGCTGCTATTTCACGTCGTTAAAATAAACCAAAAGTTCCTGCGTGCCTCACATCCAGCCTCATCTGCTACCAGTTCAGGAAACAGATTGAGCCGAGCTGTTTTAATTTCGGCGGTCTTTGCACTCCGGCTCCACTAAAGGACGGACCTCATGTTGCCAGCGAAGCCTCATTTGTCATTCGCAGTGAGATACAGGAAGTTGTACAGTGTGGTATTGTGCACTCCACAGTAAACATAATGGATGCTCGCTATGTTCAAAGAGCCACTCTGATCCTCTCGCTGTCTCTCGATCTTTCTCTCGTATCCCCCTCGGGGCTCCCGTGATGGAGCTGTGTGCCTCCTCTCTTCTCTTCTGCCTTCTTTGGGTGTTTTTTTTTTTTTTTTGTATAAGCTGCTGATCTTTTTATTCTGGTCCTCCCTTCAGCTTGTTCTCTCGCCCCCCTGGGGAGCTGCTTCTAAAGAGAGAGGGAGAGAGGGGGGTATAGAATATGAGCCGAGTTAAAGATCATGCTGCCTGGGCTTCATCACTGTGATTCTGCATACGTCGCTTTTAGAACCTGTATCTGAGCGCGCTAATGATTCAGCCTGCCGCGCCAGCGCCATAGCTCACCTCGCACATAAATACTAGGACACGACGAGCCTGGTGAACGACGCAGTGCTGTGCAAATTCACCCGTGCACCACGTCTGTGTCTATAGTAACCGATTTGGGAGATCTGATGGTTTGCTTGGTGGGGAGCAACACTTTAAAGTAATGACTCTTCTGTTATTAGCTCATAAGCTCTGATGAAGTAATAAGTGAATGTGCACTTGACATTTTCATTTTTTTTTTTTTCAAAGAGACCCAGGATTAACTCACCCACATTCCCTTCCACTTTATTGATCATAATGACTAACTAACTGCCCTGTTCTGCTGCATTAAGCTCTGTTAAGCGCTTTCCTCATAATGGGTTTATAATGAGCGAAGGCTTAACGTGAAACGCTGTGATTTATGTTAACGCATCACCAGAGACCTTATTCACACTGCGTGAGAACCGCGCCGTCTCAGCAGCTTTGAGAACATCTTCACTGCACAGACCAGAGGAAACTCCATCCAGCTAGGAATACCTATATATGTGTGTCTGTGTGTGTGTGTGTGTGTGTGTAAAAATACATGCTGTTGTGTGTTATTTAGTTACTCGGATAATGAGCTTCCTACGAGTTGAAGCGAAGTACATGTAAGTTTTTAAGGGCTGCATCCCAGTTCCCAATCTGCTTTCCACAAGGAATTCCAGATGTGCAGACAATGGTTTAGTGATTAAAGTACTGATTAAAGTATTTTTCTTTTTTGATCCGCTTCTTAATTCTGATTGGCTGAGCCGTTTGTCCAGCCGTGGCATTATTGACAGTAACACACACCCCTCTGAGCGCTTCACAGTCTTATCAATGCGTGATATACAATATATTTTTTTGTTGATGTGTTTTTTGTAAACCATAATCTGTAATTTGGCCATTAGATGGCAGTATTTTATTGTTCGAGAAACCACTAAACCGTTACTCAGCGATCAGCGTTCACTGATCGCCGGTTTAAAAAAACGGCCTCGTTCACGTCGCAGAAGACCAGGTTATTAATGATTTTGCTTTCAAAATACACAAATAGTGTACACAAAAAGCAATAACACTTAATGTTGATGAATTACGAGAAAGAGGTGTAACTGCTACGCATTGTGCCCTCTTTCCTGTGATTCATTTACATTAATGCCATGCTCTTGTATCTTATTGCTTTAGTAGATGTGTACTGAAGTCACAACCAACAACCTCAAGTTTGTAAAAAAATTGTAAAAGAAGGAAATGAACAACAAGGACATTGTGGCTTTAAATCTTATCTGAGCGGTCGTTATCAGTTAGTTTGTATTAATAGTAAATGTTCTCACACCACTTAAGTAAAGTACTGCGTTCCTCTGGGATGCCTCAGTTGTTTTTGTTATTGTAAATGTTCTTACTACACTGAGGCAAAATTTGGCATTCCTCAGGGATCAGTATTAAGACCATTTTTAATTATTGTTATTTATAAATATACATCTTCTCACCAACCTCAAATGAAGGATGATGTTCCTTAAGGATATCTGTTGGAACCATGTTTGTTTTATACGTTTGTTATATGTAGTGAATACATTACAGTATGGTGTTCCACAGGGATCAGTATTGGGACCTTTTATTGTTTTCATCATGAGTGTTCACTGGTCCATAAAAGTATTGTGTTCCTCAGAGGTCCATATCATAGGAGACCAGAACAGACTAAGGGGACTAATAGAGTATGTAGAGGAACAATTGGACTACAGACTGTAGAACTACAAAGCTCATCTTTACGGTAACGTGAACTAATAAAATCATTAGGTAATTAAAGAGTTTAATAAAGTGTTTTTAAAGCATTTAGAAATTTGATTAGAAACAAACCCAGCTTTTGATTCACAGAACAGCATGAGGATTTTAATACGTCCACGGTTCCAACAATGGCCTCAGCGGAAAGAATTTGTTTAGAATGGTTGCATAATTACAGGGTGCAGTAATGTTTTATTCTGTAAGACGGAGACCCACATACCTCCACTGTTTACTGGACAATTGCCATCAGAGAAATGTTCTCCTTGTATTTTACTCTGGTTCTTTTGTGGTTATTGTTTTCGGTTCTCTCTCTCTCTCTCCAGATAGTGAATGGGTTTAGTTCTCATGGAGAAAGAGCGTGGATGTGAGATCAGTTAGTCTGCAGGCCAAAAGCTGTAGGTTTCTTCTGTCCTGTCGAAATTCCACCTCACGGAACTCGGCAACCCATGTAACCGTACAAATATTATGTCTCCTTAGGAACAAAACGGTGCTATTTATTTCTTTATTTTGCCCACGTTTTTTTTTTTAAAGATGGAATTTAGCATCAAGGCGTTTGAGTCGTATAGGAAAGGGTTATACAACTTGTTTTCTAATCAAATCAAACTTACCCGTCCAATACTACACTGACCAACAGATCAGTTTCCACAGAACAAGTGCTTTTAGTTTTAAGTCAAGCAGCTGCTTAAGAACTGAATGTAAATGCGATTAAGCGTCAAGCTGAAGGTCTGCTGCTCTCCCAACATCAACAATCAGACCTCTACAATTGGTTTAAAACTCCGCAGCCCGACTCGTGTTCAACAAACCAAAGCAAACTCATGTCACTCCATTACTCCTCTCTCTCTCTCTCTCTCTCCATTGGCTTCCTGTAGCTGCTGCATTCAGTACTGAGTCTGGCCTACAGGACAGCCTCTAGATCTGCACCCTCTTACCTTCAGTCCATCTTTACTAAATACATGCCGACTCGTTTACTGCCCTCTAGTGATGACCGTCGCCTGGTGATACCAACTCACCATGGTGCCAATTCCCCCTGAATGGTGAATGGTGGAACGACCTTCCCAACAACATCCGTAAAGCGGTCACTCCGCATTTTCAAGAAGATTCTCAGAACACACCTCTTCCACAGACACTTACGATAAAAAATTATTTAATAAATAAAAAACGAGCCAGATCGAGTAATGTGCAGGGATGATGGTAGTTCAGTGTAGCTGTTTTTTCCTAAACTACTGACTTGTGGTGTTCTCTCATTTTTAAGTTGCTTTGGATAAAAGCGTCTGCTAAATTTAAATGATTATTATTATTATTATTTTTTTAAACTGGTTATCGATGGGGATGATTGTGCTAAAGATGCGTTAGCACGTTGGAAATGTTTCCAAAAACTTTCCGCACAAATGCTGCACAACGCCGACAAACTCCTCCCACGTGGTTTATTTAAATAAAGCTGTGCATCATTTCCATTGGCGGTCCAAACTCCGCCTCCAAACTGAGCAACAGGTGAACTGGGCTCAGATGTAGTGCTCGCCTTTAAATTTGAGTTACGCCTTGTCTTTTTTAAAATCTTTGTGCATTCCATACTGCTGTATTCTGCCTGTAAAAGTGTGAGCCGTTAAAGCCCGTATCATTAGTGATGTCTTTGTCTGAATATTTAACCGAGACACAGTTAAAACGCAGCTTCGTACCGTGTTTGTTTTTAACGTATATATTGATGTGATGCATATCTGTTCGATGAGTAATGATGCAAAATCAAAGAATATTACATGATCAGCTTGGTGCAGCGTGTGCATTATTAGCTTCAACCCATCTGTTAAAAATACACCCACACGTTCCAACTCCGGGCCAGCTCTCTGTATGTGAGAAGCCGCTATGCAAAGGGGACTTGTTACAGCGGTCCGTTTAATGAGGCTGTCGTTAATAACACTAGCTACTATACAAACGCCTACTCTTCTTTTAAAAGCATCTTTAAATCGGTAGAATTGGATGCGTACAAACCTGGATACTGAAGAGGACGAGTTCGAACATCTGTTAACACCATTAGAAATACAATAATATTCAGACCCATCTCCTGAATAAGTCTTTGAACTGGATTTGGGAAACCAGATGTTTGTATTTGTTTATTGGGGTCGCAGTCAGTGTTCCCTTTTAAAGTTCTTATTCTAACTGGAACTTCTTTAGTGGCATCTTTTGATTTGACTGGTGGATTTGGTCCCAGGAGTGGTGGTCTATTTAAATGCATCCATCATCTTCCGCTTAGTCCTCTACGAGGGTCGTGGTGGGGTTCCCCATGCCCATTCAGTGGAGAGCATCTCGGGCGCTGCGTAATAATTTTTTTTAATAGCCATAAAATAGTTATTAACAGGTGATTTAATCCCGGCGGAGCCTTTCTCCATTCATTCATCATCTTCCGCTTATTCCTTTATGAGGGTCGCGGTGGGGTTCCCCATGCCCATCCAGGGGAGAACATCTTGGGCGCTGGGCAGAAACACCCAGGACAGGGCGCCAACCCATCGCTGGGTACACACTCACTCACACACACTATACAGGGCAATTTAGAGCATTCAATTTACCTTGAATCCACGTTTTGGCATGTGGGAGGAAACCGGAGGAAACCCACGCGGACATGGGGAGGACATGGAAACTCCGAACCGGTAATCCCCAGCGCTGAGAGGCGAATGTGCTAACCACTAAGCCACCGTGCCAAGAGAACAATATATACGGCGGATAAATAAAAGTTCTACAATAAAACTTCAATAACATCCCTATTTCTGTCACAGTTTGACATGTTCTCCACCATTTTAGGCACTGGCTGGTGTAGAAACATGAGAAACATTACGATAAACTAGTTTAATTTATCAGCGCTGGGGATTCCCCGTTCGAATCCCAATCTGGGTGGAGTTTCCATGTCCTCCCCATGCCCGCATAGGTTTCCCCTGGGTTCCCCAGTTTTCTCCCACATTTCAAAAACATGGATTTAAGGTAAATTTAATGCTCTAAATTGCCCCGTATAACGTATGTATGTATGTGTGAGCGATGGATTGGCGTCCTGTCGTTGGTGTATCTACCCAGCGCCCGAGAGGTTCTCCCCTGGATGGGTATGGGGAACCCCACCGCGACCCTATTAGATGAATAAGTGGGAGTTAATGAATGAATAAATACAAATGCCTTTTACATTCGTCCCTTGACTTTTTTTCGGGCCCCGGTTATAAAATACAGAGTTAAATCACCCCGCGGAAATCCGGCGGATGATGAACTATAGTTTTTCAGGAACACGATCAATAGTCCGCACTCAGACATAAAGCTGGAGGATATATAATTTATTACTTTGGACCTGATGAGCTTAAGGGCTTTAAACCTGACCGCGAAACCACCAGCAGCCTCCGAAACACGCGTCTCATTGTTCTAACAAAGTTTCTTCCCCGTTTAGTTTTTCACTCTCAAATGTTTGCTCTCAGTACACAAGGGCACAAAGACCTGAGACGGGACACGTCCCAATAAACAACAGTGAGAAAATTCCCTTGATGTGACCCGTCTCTGCCAAAAAAACTTTTACCGTATATCCCCGGCGAGTCCGAGGAGGTAGAGCACACTAAATAACAATAACGGCCGCTGACTCTGCTCAGTGCGCTGGTTTATACTCCTGCCAAAACACTGATGGAGTTCCTGAAGCATCTATTAACACATAATGTCTGGCTGCAAATCTTTAGGACTTCCTTTATCAATCAGGGGAAGAATGTGTAATGTAATTCTGCAGGATCTTCCTGTGCTTTATGGACCAAAGTTCATTTGCAATACCGCAGGCATACAGATAAGTTAAGAACACTTACTCATCCATTATGCAACCGGAAGGTGTGACATCTTTACGGCGGGCCTACGCCTCAGTGGTTCAGTGCACCGGCACTGGAGGAAAGCTAGCTCGCTCGCCCCGGTGCTCATGAATACAAAATTTCAGTACGGCCTTGAAATGATCTAAACCTGACCACAAACTCTAAATGCATTGTACTTTGTCATATAAGGGTCCAAGGAATGAGTCTCCACCCAAAACCTCCTCGGTTGCATAGATTTTAGGATGATCAGCGGCCTTGTGTTACGGTTTCCCGGTCGGTGTAAAAGGGGCAGTCGGGGGCTGCATGAATAACAATGGCAGTTTTGTTCACAGTATTTGGAAAGGCCGTGGCATAGTGGTTGGCACGTCGCCTCTCAGCGCTGGGGATTCCAGGTTCGAGTCCCGATCTGGGTGGTTTTCATGTCCTCCCCGTGTCCGCGTGGGTTTCCTCCGGGTTCTCCGGTTTCCTCCCACCGTCCAAAAACATGGAGTC
>JAOUQT010063710.1:0-20688 GCA_025769995.1 Xyliphius kryptos
AATCCCAGGTCCACTGAAGTTACCAATGTGGGTTCTTGAGCAAGACCCTTAACCCTCATTGTTCCAGGGTCCTGCATCAACCCTGTGTTCTGATCCCAAACAAGCTGGGGTACTTGTAAGTCGCTTTGGATAAAAGCGTCTGCTAAATGACCACATGTAAAATTACCACATGTGTGTGTGTAGCTCAAGGTTTCAAGTTGGACAGTGAGGTTCTTTCTGGTTCCTTCTTGGCCAGTGAGATTCCTATTGTTTTCATTTTGGTCTGTAGGGTTCTTTTCGGTTCCATGTTGGACAGTGAGGTTCTTTTCGGTTCCATGTTGGACAGTGAGGTTCTTTTGTGGTTCTATGTTGGACAGTGAGGTTCTTTTGTGGTTCCATGTTGGACAGTGAGGTTCTTTTGTGGTTCCATGTTGGACAGTAAGGTTCTTTTGTGGTTCTATGTTGGACAGTGAGGTTCTTTTGTGGTTCCATGTTGGACAGTGAGGTTCTTTTTAGTTTTGTGTTGAAAAGTAAGGTTCTTACTGTAACTGTGTTGGTGGTGCTCAGTAAAGCGGATCATTCCACTCATTTCATGCTGTAAGTCTTTAGCATTGCAGAAAGAGAACTGTTTTAGATTTATTCAGGTTCCGTTATTGAATATAAAGCAGAAGCTGGTTCTTACACCTGATCTCAACCGTTGGACGCGTGCAGGTGGAGGTTCACACTGTGTTCACTGCTTCATTAAATCACTGATGCACTGCACCTTCCACGGCGCTAAAGCTGGCGTTCTCACCTTCCTGCTGCAGGGGGAAACTTTATCAGCACCTCAGTTAAACGGTAAAATCTGTGTGTGTGTGTGTGTGTGTGTGTGTGTGTGTGTGTGTGTGTGTGTGTGTGTGTGTCTATTATGCAGTATCCTGGCCACTGCAGAAGCTCATATGAACATTCCAGTGGATCTGAGGACATTAAGAGCTGTTCGAGTTCTGCGCCCCCTTAAACTGGTGTCTGGAATTCCAAGTAAGTGCCAAGTGTGTGTGTGTGTGTGTGTGTGTGTGTGTGTGTGTGTTTGTTGGTTATTTGGATCAAGTTGTTAGTCATAGACCTTCTACTGTATTTCATTAAAATAATATGTGTGTGTGTGTGTGTGTGTGTGTGTGTGTGTGTGTGTGTGTGATAAAGGTCTGCAAATTGTTCTGAAGTCCATAATGAAGGCCATGGTTCCTCTGCTGCAGATCGGCTTGTTGTTATTTTTTGCAATCCTTATGTTCGCCATCATTGGTCTCGAGTTCTACAGCGGTCGTTTACACAGCACCTGTGTTCCTGATTTAAATATACAGGGTAACATACACACACACACACACACACACACACACACACACACACACTAATATATTGTCAGTATATAGTGAACATGATACTTCAGGAGAACTGGGGGGAGGGTATTTTACATACATGGCTCTGGTATTTTAAGTGTGTTCTGGTGTTCTGTTATAGAGAATGAGACGGTAGCAGGATGGGAGGCGGAGTTTCCGTGTGGAGTGCGACAGTGTCCTTATAAATACACCTGTAATGATTCGTGGATCGGACCGAACGACGGCATCACGCAGTTCGATAACATACTGTTCGCTGTGCTGACGGTGTTCCAGTGCATCACTATGGAGGGCTGGACCACCGTCCTCTACAATGTGGGTCTCACTGTCTCACTGAACCCGGTTACCACGCTCAGATACAACAATAAACACCAGCTTTCCTCTGTCTGTGTATGTGTGTGTGTGTGTGTGTGTGTGTGTGTAGGCCAATGATGCATTGGGACCTACATGGAACTGGTTGTACTTCATCCCTCTTATTATCATTGGTTCCTTCTTCGTTCTCAACCTGGTGCTTGGAGTTCTGTCGGGGTAACTGTCACAATCAAATAAATATGAGTATGTGTAATGAAACTGTGAAAAACTGTGTGTGTGTGTGTGTGTGTGTGTGAGTGCAGAGAGTTTGCTAAGGAGAGAGAGCGTGTGGAGAACAGACGAGCGTTTATGAAACTGAGACGGCAGCAGCAGATCGAAAGAGAACTGAACGGATATCGAGCCTGGATCGACCGAGCAGGTGACCACACACACACACGCACAAATGGGCACACACGTGCACACGCACACACGTGCACACAGACACACGTGCACACACACACACACGCCAACAAATGTGCACACACACACACACACACACACACACAGGTATTGGTTTTAAATATCTCAGCTCTCTCTCTGTATCTCGTCTCTCAGAGGAGGTCATGCTGGCAGAAGAAAATAAAATCTCTGGTCCCTCAGCTTTGGACGGTGAGTCTGTGTTCTGCTGTTGAGTTAGTACACATGTGGATGTGTACTAATAGCAACATGCCTCAGAAGTCTCCAGATGTATGAACAGATCTCTCCTGTTTTCAGTGTTAAAGAGAGCCACCACCATAAAGAGGCGGGGCATGGATTCTATTCATCATGGTCCTGAGGAGCAGTGTGTGGATATTTCCTCTGTTGGTAAACAGCTCGTGTTCCAAAACAAGATGCTTCCACGTCGTTTCTACTGTTGCTTCTGTTCACATGGTTTTCCCTTCATCCTGCAGGTGGAGCACTAAATCGAGCAAGCGTCCGCAGCACAAAAGGAGGACCCATGGCATATTTCCGGAGAAAAGAGAGACTGTTGCGTATTTCGATCCGCCGCATGGTGAAAACTCACACGTTCTACTGGACGGTTCTGGGGCTGGTGGCCTTGAACACACTGTGTGTGGCCATCGTTCATCACAACCAACCTCTCTGGCTCTCCAGCTTCCTCTGTAAGAGTTAGTTTGTATGTTGAAGTGAATTTAATAACCACATCAGTTTCCCATGCTTCCCATGATGCTGCTTTTTTGATGGATCTGCTGGTGGATGTTGGCTGAGCTCATGTCACTGGTCAATGTCTATGTTTTGTTTCAGATTATGCAGAGTTCTTGTTTCTGGGCCTGTTTCTCACAGAGATGTTTCTGAAGATGTATGGACTTGGCCCACGTCTTTATTTTCACTCATCCTTCAACTGCTTTGACTGTGGAGTGAGTGGAATTAAGATTTTTAACTACTACCATTAACATTTCTTTTATTGATTTAAACTAGTGTGTAGTTATAATCTTGTAGAGCTCAAGATAGCATGAGGAGAACCTTGTAGGACTTGAAACAGCAGGAGGAGAACCTTATAGGACTTGAAACAGCAGGAGGAGAACCTTGTAGAGCTTTGGGTAGTAGGAGGACAACCTTGAAGAGTTTAAGATAAAGGGAAAAACCTTGTAGAGCTTGTGTAGCAGGAGAAGAACCTTTAAGAGCTTGTGGTGGCAGAAGGAGAACCTTGTAGAGTTTAAGATAATGGGAAGAACCTTGTAGAGCTTGTGGTGGTATGAGAGGAACCTTGTAGAGCTTGTGATGGCAGGAGGAGAACCTTGTAGAACTTGGAATTGCAGGAGGAAATCTTGTAGTGCTCAGGGTAGAATAAGGAGAACCTTGTAAAGCTCAAAATAGCAAGAGGATAACCTTATAAAGTTTAGGGTAGCATGGGGAGAACTTGGTAGAGCTATGGGTAGCAGGAGGAGAACGTTGATAACAAATAGAACCTTGTAGAGTTTAAAATAATGGGAGGAGAACCTAGTAGAGCTCAGAACAGCAGAAGGAGAACCTTGTGGCATTTAAGATAACGGATGAGAATCTTGAAGAGCTCTGGGTGGCAGGATGAAGACCTTGTAAAAGCTTAAGATAGCGAGAAGGGAACCGTGTGAAACCTCTGTAAATGGAGCAGAAGGTTGGAACTTTTTAAAGGTCAATAAGATAATAATGAATAGTTCCTGCTGTGCAGGTGATTGTTGGGAGTATTTTGGAGGTTCTCTGGGGTTTCATCAGACCGGGAATGAGTTTTGGCATCAGCGTCCTTCGAGCTCTGAGACTGCTCAGGATCTTCAAAATCACCAAGTAAGTTTCATCTGCAGATAAAAAACCTTTAGAAGTTTTAGATCCGATCATCCAATCATTGATTCAGGTTTATATTAAAGTCTAAGCAGCAGCTGATCTAAAATTTAGAGACGTCCATTCACCTTGAATCCATATTTTTGGGCTGTGGGAGGAAACTGAAGAACACGGGAAGAACATGGAAACTTCACACAGTTTGGGATGCGAAAAGGGAATCCCCAGCGCTGAGAGGAGAACATGTTAACCACTAAGCCACTGTGGATAAATACAGCCAAATTTATTTTCCTCCAAATTTAAGGAATAGTGTTTAAAACAGATTGTGCCTTCATGTCCCGCAGCGTTGCTGTAAACATCTCCATGTTCTGGTGCATTCTCTCAGGTACTGGGCTTCTCTGAGGAACCTGGTCGTATCTTTGATGAACTCTATGAAGTCCATTATCAGCTTGCTCTTCCTCCTCTTCCTCTTCATCGTGGTTTTTGCTCTGTTGGGAATGCAGCTGTTTGGTGGAAGGTAATTCTGAAGATCAAGGTTGTGTAAATCTCACTGAATTCACCGTTGCAGGTTCTCTTTAGTCCGAACACCAGAATGTCCAGTTGTGAAGATAAAAATCAGTTGTATCATATTTCTCTCCGCAGGTTCATTTTTGAAGAGTTCACGCCGACTAATTTCGATACGTTCCCAGCCGCCATCATGACCGTGTTTCAGGTACGAGTCCGAGATGCCATGGTTCCACAGACAGATAACCATGGGAATAACTCAGTTTAACCCTGTAGTTAACCGCGGCAGGATGTGCATGTTACACCTATCCCTTCAAGAATGTTTCATTCCTAGGTGTATTTCTGTAATAAGTTGTGTAATCAGACATAGCACAAGCCTCCTAGAAGGTTCTGATATGAAGAACTCCAAATCTGATTGGTTGAAGTATTCATAAACAAAATATGATTACCATCAGTTTGTGATTCAGATATTTTTAGGTCTTCAGAGAAGACTTTGAAGACCCTGACAGCCCCCCACTGACAGTTAATGAAGTTAAATCTGTGCTGTTGATTAAAGAGATGAATCACTGTGTTTTTTTTTTTTGGTTCTGTGCTCAGATTCTTACAGGAGAGGACTGGAATGAAGTGATGTACAATGGAATCCGCTCTCAGGGTGGAGTCCGAACGGGAATGTGGTCCTCTATATACTTCATCGTCCTCACGCTGTTTGGAAACTGTATCTTCTCTGATGAAGTGAAGCGTGGTTCCTCATTATTTAACATGTGGTTTTGTTTAAGAGTTTAGTGATGAACACGCTGATGAAATAAAAGTACTAAATAATGCACATAATAATCTTTGATTATTTTAGGTTTCGAAACCCTTTAATAAAGCAATAAGCTAACAATCAATAAATCTCTTTTCTGTGATTTATTCACAATAATACACAACCTCGAGTGTCTTATTGCTTTTATAAAACATTTCAAACAGACGATAAAAAAACAAGGTTTGCTGCTCTTCCACACATACTAAGTAACAGGATACCAGTTTTTCTAGCAATGAAAACCTGGCATCTAGTGCTCAAATTACAAAACACAGTTTATTTAAAAAAAATCAGGAAAATAGTGTAATGTATATCACGCATTGATATGAATGTGAACGCTCTGAGGTGTGTGTTATTGTCGATAATGTCACAGCTGGACAGCAGAACTACCTGTATTATAATAAAGTAATAAGGTACGAGAGGGCGTGGCATTATTGTGCCGTATTGCTTTTATATAATGCTTACAAGGTTTGATTCATTAATGCATTTCTGGAGCAAAATTGTTATAAATCTGCTCTTCCACGATGTAATCTAGTCTGGATATTAAAGTGAACTCTGATCGCTGAGTGACAGGATACCGGTTTCTCTAGCAACTTTCATTTAGTGGTGAGGATAAATAAATATGAAAGAAAATGTAGCTGGTTTAATTCTCAATGGGAATTGGCTGGCTGTTTATATTAATCTGAATTTTATGAATTAAAATTGTGTATTGTATATCACTACATGTGAGGCGCTCAGAAGTGTGCGTTATTGTCAGTAACGTCACGGCTGGACAAACGGCTAAACCAATCAGATTTCAGGACTGTAACTGCTTACTTTACAATGGGAAACAGCTGGGGGATATGGTGGAGGTCATGGGTGTGAAGCTGTCCTTATGATCGTGTAATATGCTGATGTGATATTATATGGTAATTCATTTAAAACATGGTGTGAAAGATGGACATCTGCAAATGTCTGAGGTGATTGTAAAGTTTGCGGTCATTAACAGAAATTTCAGACACACTCCTCAATGTCTTCTTGGCGATTGCTGTGGACAACTTAGCCAACGCTCAGGAGCTAACCAAGGTATTAAGAGCTATGTTCTTTAATCTGAAACAAATCTGACGCAGTTATACATTTATTATAATTCTAATCCCTGATGTTAAACCAATGGGGCATCTTCTATGTTTGTACAGGATGAGGAGGAGGAAGAGGAAGCCTTTAATCAGAAGCATGCTCTTCAGAAAGCTAAAGAAGTCGGGCCGATGTCCTCCTTCATGTCCTCAGAGTAAGTGGGCAGCGTGCAGCCTGGCATGTCCCCTTTCTGACATTACTAACCTCAGTGTGGTCTGGGAGTTTGTTGCTCATGTCGCTGATTGAGTGATTATTGGGTTCAAACAGTTGGTGTTCATTCTGATTCTGGTAACTTTACAAACTTTAGATCTCAACATGTGAAAGGTAATGAAGATGTTCCACAGGGGGACAGAAAGAGAAGGCTCCAGGATGTTAATACTGAGGACCGAGAGTGTGTGTGTTTAAAATAAACAGCTGAAGGATAGCTCTGTAGAAGGTTTGAGAAGACATCACTCATTCAAAAACAACTGCCTTTCAACCTTCACGCTGATATCATGTTCTCCACGGATATTCCGGTGGTTAATGAATAACAGAAATGGATGTACGTACTATGAGTTTTAAAGTGTTTATGGATAGCTTTAATGTATATTACCATGAATCAGAACATGGTGGACATGGTGGTTCCTGAAGCGGCAGAACCTGATGTGCATGTCTGAAAGGAAGTTCTGCATGATCGTGTGAGGGAATGAAACCAGTTTTGTCATTTGGACCTCACAGATGGATCTGGAGCAGTATGGCTTTACACACAATATAACCCGTATCTGAACCACTGGCACCACGGTGATGCGTCGGTAGGCGTCAGATACCCTGTCCGAATGTCACGGACCCCCCATTGTGTTTCTGATGGAATGCGGTGGCATCTTGTCAGTAGACTGAGAATGCAGTGGTGATTGGAACGGTTACGTTTTTGCACGCTTGGCGTTTGGAGCTCGCATGTCTGCAGCTGCTCAAACACGTTTACAGGTTTAGCATGTCGTGAGTTAGCATGACTCAGCATCGTGTATCGGAATGCTGAAGGATATAAAGGTTGCGATTGTCAGTCTTTCCTGTCAGTAAAATGTTTGTGTGTGTGTGTGTGTTAATGCTTCTGCTGATGGACTCCATTTCTAAATGTCCTCTGTCTGTTCTGTTTCTTGATCGTCTGTAACATCTCAGAGACACTGTTTATTATAAATGTTGTATCTAATATGACGTTGCCTTCATCCTGTTGTCATGTGATGCTTTTGCAGCCCAGTTGCACAAACCAAAATATTACCTACCCCACCCTCCAAAAAAGAGAAACCTGTATTTTGTTCAATTAAATTAAGACGGTGTTAAACTGAAAACCTGCTGAGTGTTCAGATCTTCACACAGAGACATCGGGGGAGAGTGGAGATCAGGGTCTGTGGAGATCAGTAGAGATCAGGATCAGTGGAGATCAGTAGAGATCAGGATCAGTGGAGATCAGGATCGGTGGAGATCAGTGGAGATAAGGATCGGTGGAGATCAGTGGCGATCAGGATCAGTGGAGATCAGGATCGGTGGAGATCACGGTCTGTGGAGATCGGTGGAGATCAGGGTCTGTGGAGATCGGTGGAGATCAGCGTCTGTGGAGATCAGTGGAGATCAGTGGAGATCAGAGTCAGTGGAGATCAGGATCAGTGGAGATCAGTGGAGATTAGAATCAGTGTAGATCAGGATCAGTGGAGATCAGGATCAGTGGAGATCAGGATCAGTGGAGATCAGTGGAGATCAGTGGAGATTAGGATCAGTGGAGATCAGTGGAGATCAGGATCAGTGGAAATCAGTGGAGATCAGGATCAGTGGAGATCAGGATCAGTGGAGATCAGTGTAGATCAGGATCAGTGGAGATCAGGATCAGTGGAGATCAGTGGAGATCAGGATCAGTGGGTGCTGATGGTAATACAATTTAGTAAATTCTGATAGATAGATACTTTATTTATGCCGCAGGGAAATTTTATCAAACTGAAATTCGTTTTTTGAAGGCCTAAAATGCTGTAGATTCATGAGATCACATGGTTCAGGGAGTCACATCCTATCTGAAGGGCTTTGGGGATGTAGATAATTTTGGATGGTGTCGCTGGGCTTGTTTTGTCCTTGTTCTCAAAGCACTAATGTCTTGTTTTCAAATTAACGGCTCATTGATTAAACGGACCAAACAAGAGTTCCAGTTCCAGTAAGTAAACAGTTCTGCCTGGTTCCTCTTGTTTCCATGATAGCATTAGTTCTGTTCTTTTTTAACACGTTTCTCACCGCACATTCATGAACTGATTCCACTTCTGCTGCAAGTTTCTACGAGTGGTTCCAGCACCGAATCATCGTCTTTAGAAAATAAAAACCTCAGAAATTATACAACAAACCACTTCTAAAATCAATTCTAGTTTTTTAATTAGTAACAGAAATTTGGATAAAAGCGTTTTATAAAAGTGTTAATATTTTAATACACTAAATGGACAAAAGTTTTGGGACACGGCTCAATTTTTTTTTCCTATTAAATTGATTGTGTCATTACCGCAGGTTTATTAAAATTATGCATCTAGCAATGAATTTTAGACAACTGTATGCTTTTACCCTTGGGGGAACAGTTTGGGGAAGGCCGGGCAATGCCAGTGCACAAATCAAGGTCTCGTATCATCCGCATCCAAAATGTTTGGGATAAATGGGATAAGAGATTGTGGGCCAGGTCCTTGTCTGACCTCACAATTGTTATTCTGGTTCCCACGGACATACTTCAAAATCGTGTAGAAATTGTTGGGTGTAGATGAAGGTGTCGGTGTAATGTTCCAATATTTAGGTCCATCTAACGTGTATAATTAAATTTTGCACATTTTAACCGTTATAATGTTTCTGGTGCTTGGACCCCAAAATAACAGCTACATTTTCTTTCATATTTATTTATCCTCACATTTAGAACCCGTTCATTTCCATTCTGAAAGTTTTAGCTCACTGGACCGTCCAAAGTGACCCTTTCTACAATGTGCCACAAAATCATTAAATAAACCGGTCTGATTTTTTAAAATTAAATATTAATAAGATTTTCTGGTAACTTTTAGAAAGGGTTATGTTTACAGTTTAATATTCTTCACTTTCATTTGTCACCAGTTTAACTTTAAACCCTGAGAAGTTTGTAATAAGTGCTTGAGACTCTTCTTTGTTCTAACTGGCCTTTACCTTCTGTTTTTCTCTAGGCGGCGGCGACGTCCGTATCTGTACAGGAAGCGCGTGCTGATCCACCGCGGCCGCACCGCTTTCTCTCTGGAGGAGTCGGACAGTTTCACTGATGCTCCTCCACTCAATCCCTCTCGCTCTTTCATGTCCAGGAGGGAGAGACGGCGGCGCTTGACTATGTCTGTGTGGGAGCAGAGGACCAGTCAGCTCCGGCGCCATCGACAGACCTCCAGCCGTGAAATTCTCTATGGCACGTCCATCTGCCATCATCGAAAATCAGCCCACTCATCTGAGACGCCGCAGGCCAGCGGTGTTGGCAATGCGCTGGATCCACTGGAATCGCTGGACCCATCTGTAGAGGAGCAAAACCTCTCCATTCCAGAGCCTCCTGAGCCCAGCCACCTCCTCCCTAAAATGACATGTCCTCCTGAAATCTGCACAGTTCTGCAGTCTATGGATGATCAAGTGCCGTCTGCGAACGAGCAGGCTGTCAGTGTGGAGTTATCCTCCGATAACACGGATGAGTTTCAGGAGTTTAAAAACCACCTGAGTGTGCGACAGATTAACGGTGAGAGGAGAGGTTCGCGGAAATACAGTAAACACAGCAAACACTGGAAGCACCGGAACTCCGACCCACAGAAACAGGATCCGACAACCGAGCCAAGCAGCCGATCAACCAGTCGAGAAAGATCTGCGAAGGAAGGAGAAGAAGTAACGCAAAGGAGGAGCAGTGATGGTGGTGTGGAACCGGATGAAGAGATGGTTGAGAAGAGGTGAGAACTTTAATCTGGGCTCTGATCCAAGTGACCTCACCTCAACCCCCTGCAACTTTACTGAATTTGGGGGTTGTTTACATATTTTCAATTATATGATGTACTAGTGGAATCCATCGGAGGTGTTGCATTTGATGGCGATGGCGAACAAACAATGGAACGTAGGAAAGCGAGAACCTATTCATTTTTTCAAGGACATGGAAGGTAATCACGCTGCCAAGTTTCAGCTTTGTGGGAGAGTTAGCGATGGCGTTTTTAGGTATAGCTTTGGGGCGGCGTGAAGGTTCGAAACCCGATGTGGGTGGGGTTTTCATGTTCTCCCCGAATATGTGTGGGTTTTATCCTGGTTCTCTCGTTTCGTCCCACAGTCTAAAACATGGATTCAAGGTGAATTGGCTGCTAGAATTTGCCTATATATAGTTTGTGTCAGTGTGAGTGAGTGTGTGCCCAATGATGGATCGGCGCCCTGTCCATGGTGTATCTGCCCGGCGCCTGGTCCGCTCCCCCCTGGATGTGCATGGGAAACCCAACCTCTGACCAGAAAAGAGAATTAAGTGGAAGATAATGGCTGGATAATGAATATGGTCAGTGTAAATCTGGAGATCAGTATTTGTATATTACAGTTACCTCTGTGTTCTTTGCCTTTGATCTCGGCAGCCGAATTGACCCGGACGTGTGCGTCGTCATGAGTCCGGAACCGAATATTGGCTCACCGTGTGAGTCCGAGCCGGCCACGCTTCAAATCACAGACAGCACCACGCAGGATGTGTTAGTGAGCAATATGGTTCCAGCTGAAGGAGAGAGCAACAACAACCAGGACAAACAAGCCATTGTGGTGATGGAGGAGGCGGAGCCTCAGCCTGCACTGGAGCTTTCGACCATCACAAGTAGGAAACGCTGCACGCGTCTTTACATTCAGCCTGAAGAATTAATGTATAGAGTAAGAACTGCATCAACTAGAGATTAAAGATGTTCTCAGAGGTCTGAGAAACAAAATGAGAAAAACATCCAGGAAATCACACTGTAGGATTTTTAAAGAATTGATTTGTAAATGATCAACAAAAGTTCACAAAAGTTTAGCTCAATAGTTTGTAACATAACCTTTGTTGCAATGACGGAGGTCAAGTGTTTCCTGAAAGTCTCCTTCCTGCGCCGTTCCTCCTGCAGATCTCCTCTAGAGCAGTGATGTTTTGAGGCTGTTGCTGGGCAACATGCACTTTCACCTACCTCCACAAATGTTCGATGGGGTTGAGGTCTGGAGACCTTTTCTTACAGTTGATCTTGCTTTTTTGTGGGCGTCCAAATACTTATTTTCCACTACCATGTACAGAGAAATTCTTTAAAAATCCTACAATGTGATTTCCTGGATTTTTTTCATCCATTTTGTCTTTCGTAGTTGAAGTGTAGCTATGATGAAAATTACAGACCTCTCTCATCTTTCTAAGTTGGAGAACATGCCAATCAGTGGCTGACTACATACAGAAGCTACAGAGCTTCAGATTAATACCTGAAGTGTGTGTGTAAGGTTTGAACCCCTGAGGATTAGGGATGTCATTCGAGTTGAATAGGTCCCAGATGTTTTCAGCGTCTGATTAAAACTTTGTGCTCCAGCAAACAGCAAACATCTGCCGGTCTCCAAGTTGGAACAGGAGGAGGACAAAGCAGCCAAGCTTTCCAGAACTCCACAAGATAGCATGTTCATCTTCAAGCCCAATAACCCGTAAGTACCGTGCCATGTTCCTCTGAGACTCGGTCCTGCACCGTCAGCCGTCTCACCGTCCTCCTTCTTCCCGCAGGATCCGCAGGGCGTGTCACTATGTGGTCAATCTGCGCTATTTTGAGATGTGCATTCTGTTGGTCATTGCAGCCAGCAGTGTCGCTCTGGCGGCTGAAGATCCCGTGGCTACAAACTCCGACTGGAACAAAGTAAAACTGCGTTCATTTCTTTTCTCCAGTAAAGGCAGGGGTCCTTAACAGGTCTCGGCCCGGTGGCCCACATTTTCTCATGGTCATTAAGTTGTGAACCACTTTTCTAGAATTCAAGCCAAACAAATTATTATTTTTTTAAATTTTCCCCTTAATAAAATAAAATCCACATTTTAAATATTCTGGATTAGATTTCCTTTCGCCATTTTGCCTCCAAACATCATCCCAAATTTAAAGGTAAGGGTAACTGGTAAATGAATGGCGGTTACCCTGGCAACGAGGATGCCGAGGATGCCGCACTGTCTGCCGTGTGCCTCTCTCTGTCTCTTTTTTCCCCCAAGATAAAGGACAAGTACAAAATTTGATGAGCATAAATTAGTTTTCATTTTTTTAAAAATGTGCAGAGGAACCTCCGTCCCGTCCGTCTGCAAACAATCAGTGATATCTGAAATAAATTAAAACTGAGGCAGCTATTTCTATTTAAATCAGTGTAAATCATTTCATTATACAGAATCCAAAATCCAGAACAAAGACATCATATCTATATAAAGTATTTTATATTTCTTAATTTAAAATAATGAATGACTAATATAAATGAGCGCAGCACGGTGGCTTAGTAGTTACTCCTCTGAGTACTGGCGATTCCCGGTTCTGACTCCTTCTAAAGTCCAAAAACATGGATTCAAGGTAAATTGAATGTTCTAAATCTCCCCATATAGTGTGTGTGTGCCCCGCTATGAATTGGTGCCCTGTCCAGGGTGTATCTTCCCAGTGCCTGAAACGTTCTCCCCTGGTGTAAAGACGTTCCGCTGCTTTACAGATGTTTAGTTTTCAGATTATAAAGTGAAGAGTGTCCCGTGTCCAGCGTTTGCTTTTTGTATTACTTACGAGGTTACTTCCCTCCCTCACTCTTTTCTGTCATCACTCTTTATTCTTTCCATGGCTTTCCACTGACGCCCCGTCTCAGTGTTTACGATGCTGTGTTTGTGGCAGCATGTTTATCTGCGCTCAGATCAAAAGTAAATGTCCTGAGTTTGGGATTAAATGAAGGAGAGCAGAGCTAAATCAGGATCACCGCAGAGTTTATGTTCAGTGTGCTAATGACTGCTATTCATTCAGTTAACCGAACAAATGGAGTGCACAGGATTAAGATCAGCGCTGATGGACGGGCTGATGCTCTGTGTGATGTGTTTACAGTTCTTTGTGATTTCCTGAACAGGTGCTGCGCTACTTTGATTACGTTTTCACTGGAGTTTTCACCTTTGAAATGATAATAAAGGTGAGTTGGGGTGGGGGGGGGTATTGTGTTATTACTGATAACTCTGATTTGCATTATAGAGATGAAACAGATCGTAAATGAACAGATTGATCGGTAGTTGTTGAAAGGTTGTAACCCTTAAACATTTACCCCTACATCACTTTTATCTTAAGGTGTAATAACACTCTTAATAAACCTTAATACTGTGTCAGTTACTACTCACATCCCAAAATAACCATTACCTAAATAGTTTTTCAACTCTTAAACATCTTTAGGTGTGCTTTTATTCCCCTACTGACCTCAAACATGTACAGTTCCAGAGGAACCTTTATCCTTTACTCTCTCTCTCTCTCTCTGACTGCCCTTTGTTCTTTAATATTACTCAGTGACTCGTTATCTCTAAATGACCTTGACCTTAAGTGACCCCCCTGTACCCCTGGCGTTCTTTATTACAGTGATCTTAATTCAGAACCTCTCTGCATGATCTTTACTGTAAATCTTAACTGATCCACCTTGTGGAGAACCTCACATTCCCTTTATTTTGGATGGAGCAGATGATCGAGCAGGGTCTGATCCTGCATGACGGCTCGTACTTCCGTGACCTGTGGAACATCTTGGATTTCATCGTGGTGGTCGGCGCGCTGGTGGCTTTCGCTCTGACGTGAGTGTCAGTCCGAAGTATTATGAACATGTCTTTAGGTTCAGATAAAAAACACACTTCTCTGTACATTTAGCTGCGTCCAGCTTTGAGTTAGTTTGGGGAAGGCCCTTTCCAGTTCCAATTTTAATTAGAATACATTTTTTGTCTGACTTCACCATCTACTCATAATGTTGACCAAAATCAGAAACGCCACTTTATGTAAGTGCACATTGTGTGTGTGTGTGTGTGTGTGTGTGTGTGTGTGTGTGTGTGTGTGTGTGAGAGAGAGTGAGAGAGAGAGAGAGAGAGAGAGAGAGGGTCAGGTATAATGTATATTCAGTAAAAATTAAATGACTGTCTGTTTGTCTGAGTAAGTTTTTAATGTACATTGTTTGTCGGGCTCAGACACTACACACTGCGTTTGTTTCTGGTTTGTTTATGTGTGTGTTTGTTCATTTGTTGGTTGGTTCCTGTGGATTGTGGCTTCCATCACCTTCCAGGAATGTTTTGGGGTAAAAACACCTTTTTTCTTATCTTTTATAAAAAACAAACAAACCAAACAACAGTTTTTAAGATCTTGACTTCTTATATAGAAAGTGCGTCCGTGCATGCACATGTGCATGTGTGTGTGTGTATGTATGTGTGCGTGTGATTGTGTTTATGTGTGTTTTTGTGTGTTTGTGTATGGTTACGTGTGCATGTGTGTGTGTGTGTGTGTATATATATAATGTGTGTTTATATCTGTGTGTGTGTATATATACATAATGTGTGTGTGTGTATGTGTGTGTGTGTAATTGTTCCACTGTACTTTGTTCTGCAGGAATAATAAAGGCAGAGACATTAAAACCATTAAATCTCTGCGTGTTCTGAGAGTTCTCAGACCCCTCAAGACCATCAAGCGGCTCCCCAAATTAAAGGTAAACGCAGAGCTGAGCTCATACCACGTTTTTGCTCATTGAACATTCCTCCTGTTCTCAGTTCTTGATTGTGTTTGCTGTGAACCCCCCCTCCCCGCAGGCAGTGTTCGACTGTGTGGTGACGTCTCTGAAGAACGTCTTTAACATCCTCATCGTCTACAAGCTCTTCATGTTCATCTTCGCCGTCATCGCCGTGCAGCTTTTTAAAGGGAAGTTCTTCTACTGCACTGATGGTTCCAAGGACACAGAGAAGGACTGTCAGTGAGTCATCAAGCTGAAACATCCCATAATTATCACCCTTTGTTATAGGAAACATTCCAGTTGAAACGAACCCTGAGATTATAAAACCGTTTAATTAGAACCTCGGTTAAAAACTGAGATTCACTCAGACGGTGAGCAGGAGACACAGAAGCTGTCTCCTGCAGAACATCTATAGAGAACATGCTAAAGAACACAGTGAGTTCACACTAATCACTCAGAGTAAACAAAAAATGTAATTTTTCTTCCTTTTTATCTTTGAGAATTAAACCATCATTCCGTCTCTGAGGGGTTTTGTGTTTTTTGGGGTCATAGTTCAGCCTCCTGCCACACATCCTCATCATCATCATGATCATAATAATCTTCATCATTATCAAGAAGAATGTTAAATAAACTTTTTAAAAAAAAATCTATTTTTTTACAGACAGAATGAGCATTCACCTACACAAACAAGCTGTGTGTGTGTGTGTGTGTGTGTGTGTGTGTGTGTGTGTGCGTGTGTGTGTGTGTGTGTGTGTGTGCGTGTGTGTGTGCGTGTGTGTGTGTGTGTGTCTGTCTGTCTTAGGGGTTACTACATTGATTATGAGAAGGACAAAAAGGAGGTGAAAAAGCGAGAGTGGAAGAGACACGAGTTTCACTACGATAATGTGGTCTGGGCTCTACTCACCCTCTTCACCGTCTCTACAGGGGAGGGGTGGCCACAGTAAGTTTGGGTAGGGGGCGGAGCTTGTGTATGTTTTAAAGGTCTTGTCATGAAATATCTAATAATTTTGTTAAACACTGAAAGTTACAACTCAATAATCATAACATTGATCAACGATGACGTTAGCTTTGTTCTCCCCACACTCTGAGGGGCGTGGCATTTTATTCATGTTACTGGACGTTACTGTCACTCAGTGAAACGGATGGCCTACAGCAGGGGTCTTCAAACAGTCCCACGTGTTTTTTACGTCAAACCAAACAAATTTATTCGAAAAAAGCCTTCAAAAAGTAGTAACCTAGTAAACTAGAAACAAAAAGTTTGTGAACAAACATCAAAAGATTAGCTTGGATAGGATACATATGGCTAAAAAAAACAACCCAAAAAGAAAAGAAGAGGTGTGGAGTTGTTGGAAATTTGAAAGAAGAGCTGAAACACTCCAAAAAAGTGGTGTGGCACGAAAACCGTCCGCCATATTGCTCCAAAAAGTTCAAGCAACCTAAGTGGTTGTAGGTACTACGCTACGGCCAAATTTCAACGTTGTACGATAAAAAATGCGAGATGAGGAAGGTCTAGAAAATTTGTGTGAGAATAACTATGAAGAACGAGAAGATGGCTTTTCCAAGCCACTTAAAAAATAGGGGTTACCATGGCAACAAGTATGCTGCGCTGTCTGACGCGTGTCTCTCTCTGTCTTGTTTTTTTTAATCAAGATAAAAGATGAGTACAAATCAGATGAGCGTTCATTATTTTTTACGTACATCGAATCCGTTGATTTCCGATGTCATCGAAAAGAGAGATTTCACTGGATTTATTTTTTTACAAGCCGTTCGCGACCCACCCAGAACATGTCTGTGGGTCATGACCCAGCATTTGAGAAACGTTAAACTACAGAATAAAATTGCAGAACTACAAAGTGGAACTCTATGATGCGTGGAACTAATAAACTGGAGAAGGAGTTTAGAAACCACGAGGTGACCGGTCACTAATTCGTAGCTTGTGGTTGAGTGAGGAAGCAGCTGAGAGTTATAATGATGATGTCATGTTGACCTGATGGATCCAGGGTGAAGGTGTGATGTGGTTCCAGGGTTCTGCAGCACTCCGTGGACGTGACCGATGAGGATCAGGGTCCGAGCCGAGGGAACAGGATGGAGATGTCCATCTTCTACGTTATTTATTTCGTGGTGTTTCCCTTTTTCTTCGTCAACATCTTCGTGGCGCTCATCATCATCACGTTCCAGGAGCAGGGAGACAAGATGATGGAGGAGTGCAGTCTGGAGAAGAACGAGGTACCGCACCGTGTACCTGAGTGATGGAGGTGGAGCTGTGTTGTCTAATGTGGGCGTGGTCTGTTTATCACGCTGTACATATAAATGTTTTTTTTTTTTCTGAACAGAGAGCCTGCATAGACTTTGCGATTAGTGCTAAGCCGCTAACACGCTACATGCCACAGAATCGCCAGACGTTTCAGTATCGACTCTGGCATTTCGTCGTGTCACCGTCTTTTGAGTACACAGTGCTGACCATGATCACCCTCAACACCATCGTACTCATGATGAAGGTACACATACACATAACCACACACACCTACACACACACACATATACACATACTGTACACAAACACACACACACACAGACAAACATGCTGTACATACCTACACACACACACGCACACACACACATACATACATACATACTGTACATAAACACACACATACATACACACACACACATACGTGCTGTACACACCTACACACACATACACAATTAAAAATAGAAAAAAAGCTTTTTACCTCTAAAGTGTGTGTGTGTGTGTGTTTGTTTTTGGTTGTTTTTTTTTTGTGTGTGTGTGTGTGTGTGTGTGTGTGTGTGTGTGTATCAGTATTACTCAGCTCCTCCAGTCTATGACGCCGTTCTAAAACATCTCAACACAGCGTTTACGGTCCTCTTCTCTGTGGAGTGCGTCCTGAAGATCTTGGCGTTTGGTTTCATGGTGAATAGTTTTATTTCTTTTTGTTTTTCTAAATCTTCCCACCAAAATGTTCTGGTTTTATTTAAACATGTAATCAGCTGTCATCAACAAACCCAAGCTCTGAGTGGAGAGATGTGTAATTTTTCTGTTTTACAGAATTATTTTAGAGACACGTGGAATATTTTTGATTTCATCACCGTGTTGGGGAGCATTACCGAGATCGTGGTCGATCAGCAGGTAAAGAAATCCACCCTAAACCCTGAGCTTCTGATCTGTATGATGTCGGAATGTGGTTAGTGTGAGGTCAGTGTGATGTCACAGTTGTGTCTCTATGATGTTAACGTGCTGGGCTTGTGTTTGACTTCAGTCAGCCTCCTTCAACATGAGCTTCCTGAAGCTGTTCCGCGCAGCGCGGCTGATTAAACTGCTGCGACAGGGTTACACCATCCGCATCCTGCTCTGGACCTTCGTCCAGTCCTTCAAGGTTGCACACACACACACACACACACACTTTCATGTTGTTAAGGTTTCATGTTAATATTTCTGCAGATAGATGTATTTTTAAGATGAATATATAATAGCAGCAGATGATCTTTCTCTCCTCAGGCTCTGCCGTATGTGTGTCTGCTCATCGCCATGCTCTTCTTCATCTATGCCATCATCGGCATGCAGGTGATCATCACCCTCCCGATCACCGTTAATGCACAGTGCTGTGTGTTACAGTGGGTCACAGTTGGTCACTTGTTGTCATCATGTATTTTTTGTTGTCACTGTGTTATTACTGCATTAAATCTGTGTTATTACTGTGTAATTACTGTGTTACTATTGCATTATTACTTTGCTATTACTGCATTTATACTGCACTATTACAGTATTACTATATATATATTGAGTAATAGTAATGTTTTTGTTCTCTTGCAGGTTTTTGGAAACATCAAACTGAATGAAGAAACTCACATTAATCAACATAACAACTTTAAAACTTTTTTTGGTGCTTTAATGTTACTGTTCAGGTAAAAAAAAAAACGTGTGAGACATTCTGTACTGTGTGTGTGTGTGTGTGTGTGTGTGTGTGTGTGTGTGTGTGTGTGTAAATGTGTGTGTATTTAGTGTGTGTTTCTGTGTGTGTGTGTGCACGTGTGCAGGAGTGCCACAGGTGAGTCGTGGCAGGAGATCATGTTATCATGTTTGGGAGGCCGAAGGTGTGAGGTGGATTCGTCTCTTGTCCCGCTGACCGAACCAGACGGAGGCTGCGGCACCGACTTCGCTTACTTCTACTTTGTCTCCTTCATCTTTTTTAGTTCCTTTCTGGTAACACAACCCCCACCCCCTTACCCCCCCACACACACAAGCATTTGTTGTCATGCAAATATGAACTTCATTCTGTACTTGAATTGTCTGTCTTTCTGCAGATGTTAAATCTGTTTGTTGCGGTCATCATGGATAACTTTGAATATTTGACTCGGGACTCTTCTATACTTGGGCCTCATCACCTGGATGAGTTTGTGAGGATGTGGGGGCAGTATGATCGGGCAGCCTGGTGAGAACACACACACACACACACACACACACACACACACACATACACGCACACGCACACAATTATAATGATGGGTATGTGAGCATTTGCAAAAATTAATAAAAGATAAAAGATCATTTTGAATAATTGTTTAGGTCAAAAGAATTCAGATGATTTAACAAGATTAAAGCAAAAGAATAATTAAAATCATGAATCAATAAATAAATGACTGCGTGAAGTACAAGCACTAATATAAAAAAGCATTAATATTTACATGAATTAAGTGAGTGAGTGAGTGAGTGGGGCAATAAGTGTATGAGTGTGAGTGTAATTTACAGCTAACAGTATGTATTTCCTCTTCCAGTGGAAGGATTCACTATAAGGACATGTACAAAGTAGTACGCACTATATCGCCCCCTCTGGGCTTTGGAAAGAATTGTCCACACAGGGTGGCATGCAAGGTTTGGCTCTGCCAGCTTTTTGTACTCTTCTGCTCATCCATTTTCCCCTCCTTGGGCCAAACCCCTCCCACTTTCATATATGGCCACCTCCCTTTGTCTCCTTTCTCCTCCCTCTGGATAAAGAACAGTCGAGGCCTCGTTCCCACAGAAACAGACAGAGACAGATGTTATGTTGAGAGCGCTGGAGGTGTGTGTACTCAGATCTGCAGGACTGTGATTGGCTTGTTTACTTCTTATTGTGTTTAAAAAAATAATTAAGTAAAAAAAAATAAGAACCACAATCGGTTCTTGTAAAACGAAGAGAAAGATCCCGTTTACACCTCATCCATCCATGCCTTAACCAATCCCCAAAATATATGACATCATGACCTGAACTTCTTTGTATATGCACTGTGACATCATCACTGTGATCAGCATCTGTGATGAGGAGCTCATTTCGAGTCGAGATGAAGTTTCTGTGGTGAAACAGATGAATAATCAACTCTGAAGGCTCCTCAGCTGAAGCTCTGATTATCTTCTGCCTCTTTGTCGACTGATTCTCTCCTCTTTTACGTTTCTATGCTGAAGCCGCATAGAAACATCTTATGTTTGGTTTCTTCAGTTGATCTTCTCTCCTGTGAACCTGTTATCTTTCTGATGAATGCATTAATTGATCCTCTTCCCTTCTCCCTTTTCCTTGCTTTTGCATCCCCCCCCCTAACCCTAACCCTAACCCTAACCCTAACCCT
>JAOUQT010063721.1:0-10458 GCA_025769995.1 Xyliphius kryptos
GATTCATTCTGTAGAACATCAGGAACATCAGAGCTTTCCTAACAGAACAGGCTCCTCAGCTGCTGGTCCAGGTCCTCGTCCTATCCCGGCTCCACTGTTGTAACGCTCTGCTTGCCTCACCTCACCTTCCACAATCAGACTCTACAGCTGGTTCAAAACTCTGCAGACGGACTCGTCTTCAACCAACCAAAGTGTTGGTACTTGGAAAGTGGGCGTGTCGCACTGTCTGATAAAAAGAACTGGGACTGAGATAATTCCAGATGTTTATACACTAATGAGGAAATAATTATAAATATTCTAACACAGCTGTTAAAATCCTCCACACTGTTCCATCATATCTAATCATAAGGGGGCGTGGCCACCTCTGTTCACTTCTGTAGTTTGAGGCAGAATTTCTGGCGGCTGGCTCAGGCAGAATCCTCGATGTCGTTCTGTAGATATAATACAAGGCCGCTGAGCGCTCCGACTCGCCGCCTTACCCGTGGAGCAGATGTTCCTTTATCGACTCTCCAGACAATCTCGCTATCTGCAGCCGCCGCTGTTGATTCTCCTCGCTCCTGTCAGCGTCTCGGCGCCAATCAGGGCTGGAGTAATGGGTACTGTGAGCACACAGCACACTCGGGGGTCCAGCAGATGGGAGTGGAATTACTCGTTATGAGCGCTGGAATAAAAAACTCACTCGCGCTGCAGAGAGTCAGGCCTATTAGCGAGGGAGCACATGGACCGCTGGGTGCGGCTGGAGAACACGTTCAGCGATTCCTTATTCATGCGCTCACGCAAAGCGCAGCGCATTAACGCAACATGAAGAGGTGCGCGTCTGGTGGATGACTTCCTGTTTCCCGAGGCTCTGTTTATTTGATCGTGGAGTACATGCGGCGATATGAACACACGGCGTCGGGCGCAGGGCGCATGTGTAGTGTACAGACGCCTATTTCACATATAGACTCTCACCGTATACATTTACATCCTGACCTTACAGAGCGCTATAAAAATGGGGGTGGGGCTTTGTCATGCGAATCCCATGGTTTGGCGGGGGAAAAAAAGGGGGCGGGGCTCTGCCGTGCATATCCAATGGTTCGGCAGAGAAAAAGGGGCGTGGTTCCTCGTCATGCTTATCCCATGTTCAGCGGGGGAAAATAGGGGTCTGCCGTGCATATCTTATGGTTCAAAGGTGAAAAATAATGGGTGGGGCTCCGCTGGGCATATCCCATGATTCAGCAGGGAAAAACAGGAGTGGGGCTCCTTGCGGTAAAAAAACGGGAAAGATGTGTATCATTGCTATGCGTTGTGAAAAACGAAACCTCGCTCCAGTGATTTATTTGCTATAATGCCACATCCTCTCGTATCTCATTGCTGTATCATAAGCTTAACCTGATACAATGGTGCACGTGGTACAACAAGCCGCTTGCAGCTCCGTCGTCATGTAGTTTATTTGTGCTGCGCTGAAGGTTGTGGTCAATTTTTCCCAGCATTAATTTGGCTGGAGGTCTCCCACTTTTTCAGTGTAGGTCAGTAAACACCACCCAAACCCCTGTTGGAGCTTTAGTCTGGTTCTCCAATCTGAGAAACAGATTGACTGAGAACCAGATCTCCATCCTAACAGGTAAAACTGTGACATCATCACTGGAGGCTTTGTTCGAGGAATAAACTGAATGTTTGAGGAGTTGTTCTCCTGCTCCGTGGTAATCTCGGTGGTTTTACAGATGCAGACTGACAGCATGTGATGTAACACACACAAATAAAAGAAGCAGCCATATGAGCCAGAGGTGATGCCGGGTGACCTGGTTTCAACCGGCGCACGCACTACAGAGCTGCGAGAGTGGTTGGGTCTGCGCGCCACTCACCGTGACAGTACCTCGGGGCGGTTCTAACAGGTTTCTTCATTACCTTCCTGTTTTAAATCGAGCAGGAAAATGCCTTGACAACTTTCCCAGGTGCTTCTGAGAACAGTGTCAGACCTGGTTTGTAACCTGGACCTCCAGCTGGACCCGACACTCCCCTTGGTGTTGGTTCCCAACAAAAAATGTAGAAACCTACAGTATTTGGTTTTTTTAAGCTTGGTCCATCAGACATCCCATCCTGACAAGGTACAGCTTCTGACTCGCTGTGAGATTCACCGCCATGCGGTCCGAATCTCTGGGACATCCGAAAACTTTGACCTTATAACTGCGGGGAAACACAAAGAAGGTCATCAAGTGTACATCATGGGATTAAGGCGGCAGATTTTACTGTCACGACATACAGATTATTGTTGTCCTACGTTAGATTGTATGTTCGATATCGCCATGAAACGCAGGACTCCTCCAGTGTCACATTGGGGTCTTCCCGAGTACCTACAAGGCTGGAACTTGGCACTGTGATCCCCTATCATGTGGATGGAAACAGTAATGGGTTCTCACTTCCCTGCGTTCAATTCTTTGTACGATGTGCAGATCATGGGATTGAGGTGGGCGATCCCACAGGCACCATCAGTGAAACATGGTGGTGGTAGTATCATGGCGTAGACCTGTTTGCTGCATCTGGACCACAAGAGATTTCCATTGTAAATTCCAAATTATACCAACAAATTAATGTCTGTCCGTAAGGTGCATCCGAGAAGACAACAACCCTAACCACACAAGAGGTTCTACAAAAAATTGTTCAGAGAAGAACATGTAAAGGAATGCAAACCTTCCAGCATCGCTGTTGTACAGTGGATGTATACTCAGCTATGTGTTTGATTTATACTAATAAAATTCAAAGCCTTCACTGACCGACTGACGTCACTAATTCTCCCACTTGTACCTACAACACCTCAGAGGGCTTGGGGTCTTGGCGAGTACCTACCAAACTGAAATTTGGCTCCGTGATTCCTTTTTTACTTTTGTCCATGAGGTGCATCTGAAAAGTCCATGGCACAAGACCACAACCGTAAACACAGCAGATGTTCTGTGGGTAACCCCACCAAGACCCTAGTTGAGGATTAAGCAGAAGATAATGGATGGATAGATCTTGAATATTGGTTAAATGTTGCTGTAAGTGACTTCATCCAGAACTAACAGTCCCTTGGAACTACTTGCCATTTCATTTAAATGTCAAGTGTGGGCGTGAAGGTACGCCTTCTCCACCCCGGATACGTTTCAGTCCAGGGAAGCGCACGGATGAATACTTGGCCTCCACTTACGGGCATTTTTGGAGCTTCCGTCGGCTGAGGAATGTTCTTCTGCGCTGCTGAGTTGAGTTTCCAGGTCAGAAGGTGCTCAGTGAGTCTGATCCCTCACACTGCAGTCTTCACTGTGCTCAGCACGGCGGCTCAACGCACTGCAAACTCCAGATGGAGGCAGTCAGGCTTCAGAACACATCAGTGATGAACACAACGCATGGACAATAATATGTGGACACTTATTAACTGTATATCGTAGAGTCAGATCATCTCTATCCCTTCTCTTTATCTGTAAACACCTAAGCCCTCACTGACTCACAGACTCCGCTCTAATTCTTCTACAAGGCTGATTGGCATTGCGATTTCTTATCATGTCTTTGGAAAAATCTAAGTACTTCTCACCTTCCTATGGTCAACTGTTCGTTCGATATCGCCAATGAACGCAAGACCCGTCCAGGGCCATGTCAGGGGGTTCACGAGTACCTACAAGGCTAATACTTGGCATCGTGATTACCGACCATGACCTTGGAAAAACGGTTCTCAATTTTCTACTTTCAATTCTTTGTTTGATATTGCCATCAAACCCAACATCTCGGACCGATTGAGGTCTTCCCAAGTACCTACAAGACTGAAAATTGGCACCGCAATTACCTACCATGTCCTTGGGTTCCTGCTTTCCTGTGTTTAATGGTCCGTTTAATCTCCCTCAAACGCAACACCTCGGATGGATTGGTGTTTTGGCGAGTACCTACAAAACTTGGCTCTGTCATTCCTTAACGTCTCCTTGGAAAACCTAATGATAAATAGAACCAACTCACACTATATTCATTCTATTCTTCAGACTCCAAGAATGGAACCTACCAACCAATTAACTATTGGCTGATGTTAATGTTCATATGGTCATCATCAGGAGAACATGGAACGCAGAGTCGTACACAAGTTGCTCTTCTCTTGTGCGGCTGCCCAAGTTCTTTCCTTTAAAACAAATGAACATAAGGATTTTCCCTGCCGCTGTTGCTTTTTCCAAAACGCTTTATAAATAAATGAACTTGAACTTCATATGGAACAAACCAGAAGGTTAGAAGAACCAAACTGTGCATCCCATCTGTGAAACATGCTGGAGGTTGGATCATGATTGTGGAGAACAGTAACTCACACCAATCATGTTCTGATCCTCATTGTGTTCCTTACCTCTGTCCTCCATCCTCAAACTATTTGGAGGCCCACACAGGAGTGGGTTAAGCACCCTCGTGTGTTCTGGCACCACCTATCTGCCCCAGCTCAGCTTGAAGGTGTCCAGTATCTCAGTCATGTCACATAATGTTCTCACTGTTCTCGAACTGCTGCCACAGAGTTCCCGTTGCTGATACCGCTGCTCTTCTCGTTCCATGCCCTGGTTCTCTTTACAATACTCCCACACAGGCTGTTAACGGAACCTGCAGCCAGTGATCCAATTACCTCGTCCACCTCCTTGGCTCCGCTGGAGTCTGAGGCTTCTGTCACCACGGCGTTTTAACGGCGTTAATTCAGCGTTGTTTTCTTCAGGATTTGTTTTCCTTAAAACATAAACCTCATGTTGGTTCCATCTCTGATCCCAGCATCATCTCCCCGTCCTGCCGAGCTGTCAGTCCCTCCAACCGAGGAGCGAGAGACGGCCCGCAGAAAATTGGATTTATTTCAGTGAAGAATAAGAAAAGGTGGAGGGAAAAGGGCTGGAGGACGAGGGGCAGCTCACCAGCAAGATCAAAAATATTCACTTCTCACAAAAGCCCTCCATTCAATTCACCCTGCACCCCCCCCCCCCATCTGAAAAAAAGCAACTAGCAGACATATTGGGTCTTTTTTTACAGTCAACAGGTAATTTTGTTCTGTACCAGCAGAATACGGAGAACCTGCTAACAGCGTGAAAGTTGAAAGAATGGTGTTTCTGAATGCGTGATGGCGTTCATATATTTTAAACGGCGTCTACGCTCTCGCTTTCTTACGAGAATTGATCAGTAGGTTTTCCAAGGACACCATAAGGAAGGTTTTTGCCAAGCCCCCCCAATCCATCTGAGGTGTTGAGTTTGATGGCGATACCAAAAGAACCATCGTACTTATCCAAGGACATGATACGGAATCAGGATGGCAAGTTTCCGCTTTGTAGGTACTCCCGAAGACTCCACACAACATTTGTTGCGTTCAATGGTGATGGCAAACGTAGAATAAAATGTAGGAAAGCGAGAACTTATTCGTTTTACCAAAAGGATGGTATGGAATCACGGTGCCAAGTTTTAGATCTGTAGGTACTTGGAAAGTGGAAGAATCAGTGAGTCAGGGAGTCAACGAGGGCTTTGGCGTTTATAGGTACAGATGCTGTATTATCTCATACAGAAAGATCAAATATGTACAAATGTATTAGGACACCTCCATATCTCTTTGTCTGAAGCCACGCTGTAAGATTCCAGAACACATTGAGAACTGCAGAAAGGTTCAGAATTCATCCATTATCTTCCACTTATTCCTCTACGAGGGTCGTGGTAGGGTTCCCCATGCCCATCCAGGGGAGAACATCTCGGGCGCTGGGCGAATACCCAGTACAGGGTGCCAATTCATTGATGGGCACACACCTTGAATCCATGTTTTTGGATTGTGGGAGGAAACCGGAGAACCTGGACGAAACCCACGCGGACATGGGGAGGACATGGAAACTCCGCTCAGATCAGGCGAACATGCTAACCACTGAGCCCTCGTGCCACTCTTTATCAGAACCAAAATGTGATATCAGTTTGACGGTTGTGCATCAGACCATCGCGATAAACTGGATACATGTTCAGCCAAGAACTCCAGCTCCTCATGCATCCCAGCTGACACCACTTCAACCTCTACAGTACCTCCAAAGACCAGCTCCAGGTGAACTCCATCACCTCATTTTATCACAGCTCCATTAAAGAAAAAGGATCTGATTCTGGTGGAGAAGATCCATGCAACCCTCAAATTCATTTTGGCTCGATGCTCTGATCCTCATCGCCCCTACGGTAGGACATTTTAGATCCTCCTGTGTAACCATTAGCATCTTTTTGGAATGTAGGGGCAAACCAGAGACCTCACAGATCACGTTCCTAATTCAGAAACTGTGTTGTCCTCACATGTTTAATTGAGTATGGATAATTATTTCAAGTTTAAAAAACATAAAAATGAAACTCTTCTGAGGAACCTGAGTCGGTAGAGTCAGTTCAGTTAAATGATTCATTTGTATGAACCATTAAAACAATGTTTAAATATTAATGAAACATATTTATGGTGTTTAAAATCATAAAGTGGCTCATTAAAGCACCGAGGCTGTTACTTTTATTTAGCAAGGTGGCGTTAAAGAGATTTAATTCCATACTGCGTTAATTATTTATCTTTATTACGGCTGGGAATCACAAATTGTTCAGGAAGCGTGATGATCAGCAAAACGACATCCAGTGTGTCACTGATCAGCAAATATTAACCTGTTATTAAAACCTCCTGTGTGTCAATTATTCAGTTAATTATTCTATAATTAATTATCTTTTTTTTGTTGTTGTTTGTTGTGTATCTGTGTGAATGATGGTTGGGGGCTCGGTTTTGAAACAATTGCTCTTATGTTTGTTAAAAATGTGATAAAATATTCATTCATTCATTATCTTCAGCCTATTCCTCTATGAGGGTGGTGGGGGGGACAACGTCTCGGGCGCTGGGTAGGTACACCCAGGACAGGGTGCAAATCCATCGCTGGGCACTCGCTCACTAACACAGCCACACACTGTACGGGGTCTCCAGAGCATTTAATTTACCTCCATGTTTTTGGACTGTGGGTGGAAACCGGAGAACCCGGAGGAAACCCACGGGGAGAACATGGAAAATCCCAACACCCAAATTGGCATTGGAACCAAGAACCCCCAGTGCTGAGAGGAGAACATGCTAACCACTAAGCCTCCATTACGTCTTTGATGGAGCAACAGAGCCCTGCAGAACGTCAGGTCTTCATCTTGGTTTCCTTCTCTGGTCTTCTCGAGCTGCATCATTATATCTGAACAGAACAGTGATACAAACGCAAAGCCAAAAATGGACCCCAGTTTTTTTATGTGGAGGATCATCTCACACCCCACTCTGTATGACAGACCCTTCAGGTAGAAGTCACGGTTCCAGTGGACCGCTCCGCTTCAGACACGATGAAGACAAGCATCAGGATTATTTTCATCCTGCGGCTGAACGGTGGACGGATTTCGTCTTTTAAGTAAAAATATCTTTGTCTTCGTGTCATTAAAAGTAAAAAAGTCTCACATTTATATTCATCCTGAAACTTCTGACGGAGAATTATCTGGATTCTGTGTCTGATTGTAGAACTTTCTAGTGGAACACCGGTGCTGCACTATGGTGAGAACTTGAGAGTTGAAAGGCAGTTGTTGAATGAGTGACGGCGTTTGGAGTTTATTGATTAGGGCGATAGCGAACGAACAATCCAAAGTGAGAACCCGTTCATTTTTTCAAGCACATGGTAGGTAATCACGGTGCCAAATTTCAGAATTGTAGGTCCTCTGCAAGACTCCAACGTGACCCTGGAGCGGAGAACCATCAATTTTGGGAAAGTGAGAAGTACATCATTTTTCCAAGGACAGTGCAGGGAAAGGGCGGGAATGGTGGCTTAGTGGTTAGCATGTTCGCCTATCAGGAATTCCAGGTTCGAATCCCGATCTGGGTGTAGTTTCCATGTCCTTCCCATGTCTCCGTGGGTAGATAGATAGCGATAGATCGCCGTCCTGCCCTGGGTGTATCTGGACATGGGGAGGACATGGAAACTCCACCTAGATCAGGATTCGAATTGGGAATCCCCAGTGCTGAGAGGAGAACGTGCTAACCACTAAGCCACCGCGCTGCACACACACTATATAGGGGCAATTTAGATAGGAGTGATTAAGAACAGCCAATTCAACTTGAATATTTTTGGACAGTGAGAGGAAACCAGAGAAACTGGAGAAAACCCATGTGGACATGGGGAGAACATGTAAACTGAACAGGTAAAATGCACTGAATGCTCACCGAGGCCCTCGTCCGCTCCGCGGTGAGGCGTGAAGACGACGGCATGTGTTTAGTGTGCGAGGTTATTTGTGATGAAGATGTGATGTTCTCTGTGCTGTGCCCTTTCCATGCGAGGTTCACGTCTCGTCCCGCGGCTCTGTCGTTACCCTGAGTCATCAGTCAGCGTTTGCAGCGCTGGCTGAAAATAAAAGCGTCTCTAACAAGTAGCTCGTGTCAGGAATCCCAGAATAGCTCGTGTGATTGGAGCTCAATGAGCTGCACTTGGTGTCGGAGTCGTCGTGTGTGCAGAGCATCATGGGTACAGCGCGAGCGCAGCCGTCGAGACGCATCTGTTTTCCCACCTCATCTCTATTATTCGCTCTCTGTTCTGTTTTTCTGCCGTCGGGTTCCTCTGTCATCATCGTCTTCCTCTGAACTGAGATCAGATTTACAAACAATGCTTATTTAAAGCTAAACACCTGAACAGCAAAAGTATGTGGACACAGTTCATTTTCAGGTTCCGTAGTACGTCTTTATTATTAAGTAGGAGGAGCTTTAGAACTATATATTCCATATGATTATAACTGATTATAATTGGCGCGGTGGCTTAGTGGTTAGCATGTTCTTCTCTCAGCACTGGGGATTCCCAGGTCGAATCACGATCTGGGCGGAGTTTCCATGTCCTCCCCGTGTCTGTGTGGGTTTCCTCTAGGTTCTCCGGTTTCCTCCCACAGTCCAAAAACATGGATTCAAGGTAAATTTAATGCTCTAAATTGCCCCATATAGTGTGTGGATGTGTGAGTGAGTGTGTGCCCAGCGACAAATTGGCGCCCTGTCCTGGGTGTATCTGCCCAGCGCTCAGGATTTTCTCCCCTGGATGGGCATGGGGAACCCCACCGTGACCCTACTAGAGGAAGATAATGGATGGTTCGTTCGGATTGACTGTTAAACCCAAAACCACCCCAGTGTCACATCGGGTCTTCCTGAGTACCTACAAGGCTGAACCTTGGTACCATGAATACCCACCATGTGTTTGGATGGGTTCTCGCTTTCCTACGTTCAATTGTTTGTTCGCTATCGCCATCGAATGTAACACCTTGTACCTACAAAGCTGAGACTTGGCTCCGTCATTCCAGATAAAAACATCAAACGCCGTCACTCATTCAAACACAACTGCCCGCCAACTTTCACGTTGTTATCAAGTTTTCGCTAGTGTTGTTCCCATGGTTTAGTGGTTGGCACGTTCGCCTCTCAGCACTGGGGATTCCCGGTTTGAATCCCAATCTGGGTGGAGATTCCATGTCCTCCCTGTGTCTGCGTGGGTTTTCTCCGGTGTCCTCCCACAGTCTGAAAAACATGGGTTCCGGGTAAATTGTATGCTCTAAATTGCCCTGTATAGTGTGTGTTTGTGCATGTGTGTGTGTGTGTGTGTGTGTGTGTGTGTGTGTGTGTGCCCAGTGATAGACTGGCGCCCTGTCCCGGGTGCACAGAGCACCGCGTTGGATTTTTATGTCATAACCCCGTGTTTGTGTTTAGAGTTTCGTGCCGCCATAACTCTGAATAACGTTCAAATCAAAAAGCTTTATCCCTCAAAGTCGGAGCGCCACGGTTCCCCGAAGTAAAAACTTCTCATTGTAAGAGTTATTACTGAGTGCAATCACCTAATCACCTCCATCTGTCTGCACCATCAATTATTCATTTACTGAGGATGCTCTCGCGCCGACACGGCTACAAGGAAAGGCAATAACCGCTCGTCTACTCTATTATACATTCACAGAAGGCCAACGTCAACACGCACTCGCCGAGCGTTAATTGTAAACCATGATTTCATTACGCCGACGGTGGAGACGATGGAGCCTCAGACAAAGCAATAAGTTCCCTTAACTTGCGATCCAAGTTTTGGAAATTCAAACAGAAACAGTATTCCATCTGAGCATTTCCTTCTGTTTTGCTTTGAAGTGATGTCAGCTCTTCATCCATGGCCCTGCCGGAGGGACGATTGCTGTGACGGAATCGTTGATGATGCTCCGCCTCGCTCAAAGAGGATGAGTCCCCCACTGAGCATCGGTCCTCACAAGGTTTTTTTTTTCCTAAAAAACAACATATCAAAGGTTTTTTTTTTTGCCCCGTTGCCTCAGCTTGCTCTTTGGGGGTTTAGTATGGCGTCAAAACAGGTCCAAAACTCAAAAACAGAATTCCTAAGCAATTTTCTTTGTTGCACATTTTTGCGGTTGCGCGTCTCATTTTTGCGATTGTTCGATTTTTGTATTTAGGACCCGTTTTTACGGGTG
>JAOUQT010063748.1:0-10457 GCA_025769995.1 Xyliphius kryptos
GTAACAACCCAAGTAATCCATACATACAAAGAAATCAAACCATAGATGTCCAGAAATTAAATTATGTGTAATTATGTAGAATGGCTTTAGAGAGCTCTTTACTTTTACCCATCAGATGTTTTCTGTGTGATACCAGGCCATCATTTGGGACTGAACCAGCTGATATTAATTAGCACTGACAAGGTGCAGGATTGCTTTCTAATTACTGGGAGAGTTCAGCTGGTGTCTTGGCTTTCCATGCCTTTTTGAGGTGCCCTTTCTTCAAGTGTTCAATACTTTTTTCCTGTGCCATTCCACATAATTTAATTTTTGGACATCTATGTTTGATTCTTTGTATATATGGATTACTTGGGTTGTTACCAACATCTGGTGAGGATTTCATGTCAATAGCACCTCTAAAAATATAGTTACTGAGAAAAATGGTGATGTGTTCAATACTTATTTCACCCGCTGTGTTGTGTGTGTATGTATTCCTTTAAAGTTCTAATGTCCAGTTAAAATAAATAAAATTCTTGTATGTGACATTCAAAAACGTAATGCAGCTAACAAGCTAAAAATAGGAAACCTGAATTGTGCTTCAAATGATGAGTTGTGTTACAATTTTGCATTCTGTTAGCAAAAGACTCACAGAACACAAGTCCTTTAAACTACTTTATCAAATTGAAAAAGTGGAAATGTAGCTCAAGAACATATTTATTGTGTTGTTTTCATTTGCTGCATGACTTAGCATGCATGCAAGATTTGTGTTGTGTGTGTGCAATGCAATATTACAACACTTGTGTAGTTTTAAACATTCCTTTTCAAAACTCGAAAATATTTTTTTTTTAAATCACTTAAATAGGCCAAAATACAACGCTACAGGACCCAGTAGATTCCAGTTTAGCACAAAAGATGCACAAAAGTAGCAGCACGCATCTGTTGTAGATTACAATCTGGCATGTTTGCTTGAGCTGTAACTCCCACACAATGTGTAGATTCAGATTTTCTTTGAAGAGCAGTCAGATATCTTTACATAACGCAAATATAAAAAGCCTTAAACATATGACCTGCAAAAGCTCCCGACATCTGCTTCTTATTCTGTTTTCACCCCTGAAGCCGTCATATATACGGTGTGTATCAACATGTGAACTGGATTTACAGTGTAATCTATAAAACAAATACCTGCATTCTTTCCATGCATTGTAGATGGCCAACTCCATGTCCTCAGACTGTTCTGGCACAAAACGAAACTCAGATACCAGGTCAAGGCCATGCTCTGCAGGGTCACAGTCACCAAGCTCAGCTAATGAGGAGAGTGCAAAAGAACAAAAGTTATTCATGGTGCTCTCTAGAGGACGCGCCGTACAGGAGCAAGTTCGACTATTCCCTACATGCATGATGTATTCACGATCTTAGATAATTCATTAATGGTGAAATATTGGCTAATAATGATGATTATCACAACAATATATTATAGCAACACTGTCAATGTGATGTCTGCGTGCTCAATAACCACATTAATCCAATATGTTATAAAATTATTTACTAACAGCCTTTGATCTTAAATTAGAATTTTTAACATATAAAAAAAATTAATAAAATCACTAAGAATTAAAGCTCTTTTTACGAAACACAAAGTTGCTCAGTAGATCAAGTAAATATAAGATAATAAATATGGAGTAATAAACAGGAGTGCCTAATATGTCAATCACACTCGACCGGTAAATCACCAACGTGGCACAGGTAGATTGTTGTAAATGTCCATCATCAATTTTCACTTTGGCATTTGACACTTGGCTGATGTACAAAACAAGGACAAACTGAAGGGCAATGGTCTAGGATCTAACGAATATGCAAGCTGCTACAAAACTCTGGCAAGCATTTATATCAACTAAAGAAAGGGGAACACAAAGCTGCTTTAAGACAAATGTACTTTTGTAAAAAGCACTATTTCTAAAAATGTAAATATAGGTCAATTATTGTAAAAATTGTTTGTAAACCAAAATAGTCCTTTATGTACTAATACAGAAAACAAAGTCAGCAAACCAACATTTTTCTCCACAGATCTTCTAAAATAAGTTCCTAAATTAGACAGAAAACTGACAAGCTCATTCTAAAGCCTTCCACACAATCACTGCTGACAGTGAGGACACTCCTTGACTGCATAGTAAAGAGGATTAAAGGCCCACATGCTCTGTTCCCACAGAAGGCCTATAAGTCAAGATCCACATGGCAAAGTTAACAAAGCCCATCTAGTCTTCAACCACCCCAAAAAAAAATTTGCACAAAAAAATAATGGCTCTGTAATGGCAATGGGTGCATCAGTGCCCATATCATGTGAAGGCGCAACTAATGCAAAGGTGTTTTTTTTTTGTTTTGTTTTTGGAAAGACATATGCTGACTTTAAAACAATGTCTCTTCTCAGACACGTCATGTCTATTTCAGCAGGACAATGCCTGGCCTCTTTCTCTATAAATTACAAACTGTGGTTTTTAAACTTGCCAGTACGAGTGCTTGAGGCCGACTAATTCCAGATCTGTCTTTTGTTACAAGCACATGGTGCATAATAAAGGGAAGAATCAAACCACAGTAACTACTGATCACCAACAGACAATGGTAAAATACAACTATTAACATATTCAAATTTTTTTTTTAAATGTACGGCGAGCTTTCTGATCTGATGTAAACATGCTTCTGTCCATTTGTTTTTTGCCAGTCTTTTTAAATAAGCTTGCATTTGAAACAGAATTAAATTTGAATTTAAAAACACTAAAGGGCTTTTATTTGCCTTTTTATTTGAGATTAAAAAAAAGGCTGCATTTTTTTGAAAGTGTCCCAACATGATTTTACACTTATTTTGAGTAAATTTAATTTAATTTCAGTTATGTATATCAATTTGATAAAACGTGCAAATAGTTTTGACTTACCCTGCAGAGAAAAGGCGGCCAGTTCCACTGCTGTATCAAAAGGACATTCTAACCTAAGTTTGAAGAAAGCAGGACTTCAACATGAAGTGTTTATAAAATGTGTAAACAAACTGATTTAATGAGTTACTATCAATTGCAATCTTACATCCCTCTGCTAATCCAATGTTATCAAACAACAATTACATTATTGATAATTATTACAAATGTATTTGTACAATACTGTAATAGATATTGGCAGATGTAAATCATATGCTACGATATGGCATTTTTAAAAGCTGTTGCTTACTTGCCACTGAAGATGTCCTGCTTTAACTGAAGAACAAACAGATATCTGTAAAGAAAAAAAAGAGTAACCTGTCAGTTTGATGACCCATTTGTCTTTGAGAAGTAATAAAAAAAACAGAAATGGACCTTGTCAACTCCTCATGAAGATTGTTGGGTTCTGAAGAATAGAATTTGACCCGCATGTGGAGGCAATATGGAGGACCGACTACAAGACACAAAGAATAAGCTGTAATGTAAATTCAGGTTTCAAACAAAGACCAATATTAAATTTGTTGGTTGGTCGATGGGTTCTTTAATGCCATGTTCATACATTAGTCATTATTATGGCAGGATACCATGAAAATTGTAAAACAAATTAATAATACAGGTGCCTAGCTGGTGCCATCCAAATCCTTAATAAAACAACTGAAGCTGAAGGTTTTCTACACCAACTGCACCACTTTATGATAAAATAGTATTTGGGTGTTCAGAAATGTTTTGCCTTCTTGTGGGAAAATGATCCAGAAATACTAAATCATTATCTTTACAACCTTATGCTTTAAAGTACAATTGTCAATATATGTAATAAAACAGTTATATAAAACTGCACAACTACTAGGTGGGAGATGCAACATTCCCCAATTAAACATCCGATAAAACCAAGAAACTGACTGTAATAATTTAATAATAATAATTGACAAGTTTTGTACATTTTAGAGGGAAAGAAATGTACTTTTTATTCTGTAATTATTTTACAGATTTAGTTACAAATTACTTTAAAGTCGAGGATTAAAAATAATGGATAATATAACAAGTCTTTAAAATACACCATATTGTTAAATATTAAATCAGTGGTTTCCAACCTTTTTGCTTCTGGCACATTATAAAAAGCAGTGATAAAGTCATAACACATTTAGATGTCTATCAGTTATTAGCAACTACAACAAACAGGATTTTGCCTTATTTATCTTCTCATGTGGTTTCGTTTTATCGTGCTCTAATTTACTAACATTTCACCAACAATCAAGGATAATGAAAAAAGCCCAGAAATTAAAGGCTTTTGCTTGACCCCTTTAGATTTATTTTATGACCCTGTATATACAGGTAGTTCAGTCCAGCTAGAGACATGTGTCTGACTAAGACAGCTTTTTAATACAGAAAATTATTAGTGATGACCTTTATTTCACTAAACCCTGCCTTTATGTCAAAAAAAGCCTTGTTGCCGACGACCACCCACACAACACTGAAGATACCAATGCCAACAAACAGTAGATTAAAAATGAAATGATAAAATTTCCCCCAAAAATACAGTGTATTTATAAAACCTGGCAGTGAGGTGAGAGAAACTTACTTTTGACCTGCTTTTTAATGCTTTTTGTGACGTCCAACCAGTGCTGCAAAGAAGAAGAGTGTAATAAGATGCCATTACGTGACGAAAGCTATGGGATAAGAGCCAGTCAAATGTTAGGATTCTACGAATTCCAAATAACCAGTTCTTCCACTTACAGAGACCACACTAGCCCAAACATTTCACATTACACTGACTGATTAATCTAGTATACACATAATGCAATATATTATTATCGATAACCAACAACAACGAGAAAAAAAAGCAATAATTATTTATTTACACAGTCCGGAAAAAACTCTCCCCCCCCCCCATATATTTTTGATTATAAATCAGATTGTCTGAACCGCCCATCCAGCCGCGACATTATTGACAACTAACAGAACTCCCGTGCTATGCTGCCAGGCAGAACTTGAGAACAACGTGAAAGTTGAAATTGTTTTGGAATACGCGATAGATTTGAAGTTTATATAATTGAAATAAACATATTATAGAGTAAGCAATTATAGCAATTTAAATTCTGAAATGAATATTTTGAAATGAATATAGTGCGAGTTGTGACTACGGTGTCGATGCAATTTTCTTACATGAATTTATCAGAACAAACCATCAAACGTAGGAATGTGATAAGCAGTTCATTTTTTCAGGAATATGATGGGGAATAAAGGAGTCAAGTTTCATTAGACATTATTGACAATAATTCACACATCTGACCACTTTACATTCGGGTAAATGCTTTTCTACTAGTTGTGCCAAACTCCACCTCTTTCCCGTTATTTATTCACAATAATACACACCCTCTTGTACCTTACTGCTTTCTTACAGCACATATCCGTTGTGACACCATTTACACAAGATTCTGCAAGGTCACAATATTTATTTCTGACCAGAGTTTCACCAATTTTTTGTATGTGTCTTTCCCAGAACATCCCAAAAGATTTCAGTGGAGTTCAGGTCTGGACTCTGTGGCGGCTAAGCCATAAGTGAAAAATATCTAATAACTGCAATAGTGTAATAAACATTGTGTGACTATAATACTGTTTTTAAATAAAAGGCAAATTATTAAAAAAATAAAAATGTTGGCTTGAAGAATTGATATCGGATCAATTAGTCATAAGGGCTCCGATTTACCATACAAGTCCAAATACTAAATAGGGCATGAACCATTAGGCTTAAAAGGTTTATCTAACTGTAGCTTATCTAAAAGAACAAAAAGGAAACAGAAACATTACCATGTAAGAAAAGACCAATCCTGTTTCTTTTAAAAATGTGTTTATACGCAGAAGAATTGTGTGACCATTTGAGTGTCTCACTTTAATTATTAACATTTTACTCTCATTCAGTATTTAGTGGCAATGTTATTAATAATACAGACACCTTCATAAAAACCCCAAAACCATTTCATTAAGGACAAACTTCGAGAACGAGTTTAAAGCATTCTATTTGCAGTGATTACTGTTTGAAGACAAAGTTACATGAGTAGTTGAGGGAGGAAGGGAGGGTGAACTTGCTGATGGAAGAATAAAAGGTCTCACCCTTTTCTCCCCCACATTCCTCACATCAGTCCTCCCATCTCTCTCTCTCTCTCGCTCTCTTTCCCTGCTCTATGTAGCATGACGCCTTTGCTATTCCAATGAGCTGCTTTTCAGTCTCATGTGGTGCTCATATAAAAACCAAAACGTTTGTGTTTTATACATGGAAGCTTGGGAATAAGCAAAGCTGTAACAGCATTGAAACAGGTTTACATACCATGTGACAAATGACAATGACAGGGTTAAGCTGAGTGAAATTTCTTACTGGCACTTGGGCGGAGTCCATAAAGCGCAGACCAAAGTAATCCTTTTCAATGATATCCAGGTGATACATGATCTGCTCAAACAGCTCTTCTCCTTTGGCTTTTTTCTGTAGAAACATGAACAGGTTTAAGTTAAGATTGTTTATCATGTTTTTATTATTTAAATAGGGGTTTGAAGTTTAGTTTAATAAAATGTGTATAGCCAGTACTCGAGTAAAGCACAACAGAGCTGAGAACTTATTTCTGCTATACATCACAGTTATAATAATTAAAAAAAAACTTTTAAAATAAAGTAGCGTTCTGATTACACATACTGAGCCTTTATAAGAACTATTCCAACTATTTGCTAGTGAGACAGGATACCATATAGTTCCATAACAACTTGGGGCAACAGGGCCCATCCCTGACCAGAAATTGATTTACATATCTAACTGCAATGAGATAGTAAGAAAATAAATAATGTCATGTGACCTTTAACAAAATTAATAAATTTAATGAATGAAAATATTTAGATTTAGCAACCAAGATCAAGTTTTACTAAACACATGCCACTATAATTGCCTGAACATTGACAAATGCTTCATTATGAGTAAAGATTTTTTTCAGTCTAAAACTGATGCTTGCCACCTTTATATGGTACTAAAATTGACCAAACAAATCAGAAATTGAATTTCAATTGTTGCAAAAAACTGTTTGGGTCCCAAACTAATAATTGGCACAAACTTTTACAGAATTGAGATCCCAAATACTGTGTGCCATCTATGGGATGCCTAAACCAGGTTCGTGTGATGGCAGTGAAGCCAAGGGCCAGTGGGTTGGTACTGTTTCTGAATTAGTGCCTGATGCTCGTCCAGGTTTCAGAGAGTTGGCATAGTGCTCAAAGTGTCTCGGCTGGCTTGCGGGAATTTACACAAAGGGGCCATTGTGAGCTACAGGACCCAAGCTCACATTGTTCTGCCGAGCTTTTTTCATTTTTCCTCTCGCTTACTGATCTGGCTTGAAGGTGCAGCAGCATTCCTCGGGTCGCTTCCTACATGCAAAAGGCAGGAGGGAAGGGACTAAAGAAAAAAAACGCCTTTAAATGAGTGGACTTGAAGAGAAATAAACTGGTAACATTAAACTTGTAAATCACAGTCATACTGTGCAACTGCAAGTGATGTGACATTTAAGAGGAATTAAGGAGTGTTCCATGGAAACCAGTCAGGAGGGATTGTTTGAATTACGTGGGGAAAATCCTTAGCAATTGTGCAAATGGTGTTATTTAATCACAATGTTGTGTGGAGTTTTTTGTTTTTTTTCACAACTCGTAAAGCAGGATTTCACTTATAAATGACAGTGACTGTAGACTAGATACAGTCTGCATCATTTAATATTTCAGACTTGCTTCATCCAAAGCAACTTCCAAGCAACTCAACTTGATGTCTGGGCTCACAACACATGGTTGGCCCCTGAGGGTTAAGTGCCTTATTCAGGGGCCCACAATGGCAACATTTGGTGGACTGATAGCCCAACAGCAAGTCAAGTGTGAACAGGTGTCAAGTCAACGCAAATGTTCTGCTCAATATTATATACATTTTAAATGAGATTTAAAATGTGTGCTTTATTGTTGTACTAAAGCTATGGCGTGGTATACAGCTTGGTAGCTCAGTGGTTAGAGTATGGAAATCTGAATCAAAAGGTTGGGGGTTTAAATCCAAAGTCCACCAAGGTTATCAATTTGGGTCTTTAACCATGAATAATCCAAAAGGCTGCCAATTTATTTTAACTCCAAACATTAGTTTAGGAAACTTGTAAGTCATTAAAAGCATCTGCAAAATAACCCCAAATATAAAATGTCACTAAAAACTATCCCTAGTTTTGAAGAAGTGAATGTGTTTGTGTGTCTGCTTTCACTCCAGAAGACCCTAAGAAAGTATAATAAATATTTTTTACTAAATGTACATGGGCAGATGTGATGTTTGATCAGAATTGTAGAGGAATAAAACTTTCTGTTCTTCACCTGTTTACCTGTAGAGCAAAGTTTTTTTACACTGGTTCATAAAATTCAAAAGGACTAAAACTACACTAAACACAGATTTTTAAAAAAAAAAAGTGTTGCAGTTTAAAAGTTTCCATTGGATGGCATATAGGCTGTGCATGTTAAAGGTATACAAAGACTACAGACACTTAGTATAGATGGATACGGATAATTTAATGATCCCAAAAAGAATTCAGGTCTTAATCATGCCAATTCTCCTAAAACACATACAAAATAGAGGCACAGCAGTAATAATTTAAGTAATAAATTTGTCTGCAACTAGACTCAATATTATTCTCAGACTCAAGTTATGATTCCTGATGTTTTTTTTTTACCCCACTTATTCCCTAAGTGTATCATCAGCATCGCATTAAACATTTTTTATGATCACTGACATATTTTCATATGCACAGCCTACGAGCTCTCACTGTTATATATCAGAGGGAATTTTAAATCAATAGAACATCCCAGAATTATAGAGAGAAAAGGGCATAAAGCAAATCAAAGCTGATTAAGATGTCAGAACCTAAACCTAACTGGCAAAAAGCAGGGCCAAGTCAGATCACTGCTGAGTAAAAGTGAGTATACAGTTTTAAGCTAAAACTCTTTGTTGGGATTTGTTCAGAAGAGTTGAGTAAATTAACCTAGTAGATTCCATTCCAATCACAAACCAAACACTTTTAATAACGACATATACTTGTGTATGAAACCATATAAAGAATTTAACATTATGACAACATGATAATCACATTCACCAGGTTTTTTAAATAAAAAGTTCAAACTCTAACCTTCTCATTCCTGATCCATTATCCAATATATTTGTAATAGCAAAACTAAATTTATGCAACCAGTAAAGCCATGTAATTGAGATAAACCCACATTATTATAAACTATATTGTATAAGATACATTTAAGCACTCCCTGTGCAGCCGTGGACGTATAAGTCCTTATTTCTATGGTGCATGGCAAATACAAACTGAAAAATGAGCACAAATGATCTATTGCGCTCCAAAAAGTGTTCATCTAAACATCTTTGGCACAAATTACAATCATGTCACAGCCATCTGTGCCAGGGCTAAAAGAAAATCAACTGCGCTCACAGAATGAGGAGAAAGGAAGGGAAATTAGTTAGTGTTTGTGAGCTTATGTACATAAAGTTTGATAAGTAGAGCATGATTAAGGTCTCGATTTGCTGGCAAAAAAAAAAATAAATAAAATAAAACATACTAGTTTAGTGAATGAGCTTCTCAAGTCAGAACTTGAGCAGTAAGCAGTACATTTACGCCTTCAGCAGTATGAACATTGACGCATTAACAGATAGAAGGGAGTTATCATAATCACTGTTACCTAATCACATGAGCCAGAACTAAAAAACTCTGCACATCCGTCTCAGCTCAGTCACATTAATATACGGTTAGCTACATTGTTATGGCATATTCATTAGCCTCTGAGAAATGTCTTTAAACCACTGTTTTAACTGGGCTTTTTGTCTCTTAACTGCACCTTTTTGCTGATCAGGTAAATAATTTTTTTTTCTATAGGTAAAACATGGCAGATTCAAACTACTACAAGTAGAATTAAGTAAATGCCACTATTCAAAATATGGTGTGAACTACACACAATGGGCAGCATGGAGGCTTAATCATTGTTTCTCTTGTCTCAGGTTTGAATCCTGATCTGGATGGAGTTTCCATGTTCCCCTTGTTTATTTATGGGTTTTCTCCCACAGTCAAAAAACATGGATTCAAGGAAAATTAACTGTTCTAAATTGCTCCTAAATAGTGTGTGTGTGAGTGAGTGTGTGCCCAGCAATAGATGGGTGCCGTGTCCTGGATGTATCTTTCCAGCACCCAATATTTTCTCCCCTGGATGGGCAAGGGGGACTCCTCGCAACTTTAGTATACAATTAAGCAGGAGATAATTTATGAATAAATGGATCTACTGAATTTTGAGTTTGTTTTGTTCCAGTCTTCTGCCTACTCAATCAGATTTAATTCAAACCATACTGCTCAAAACATTGTTAATATACACTCCTCAAAAAATTAAAGGTAACACAAAAATAACACATCCTAGATCTCAATGAATAAAATATTTCAGTTAAAAATCTTTATGTAGTAGATAGTGGAA
>JAOUQT010063757.1:0-10457 GCA_025769995.1 Xyliphius kryptos
AACCCCCCCCCCCCCCCCCAGTGCAACATCAGGGTCTTCCCGCGTACCTACAAGACTACAATTTGGCATCGCCATTCCCTACCATGTCCTTCATAAATCCAACCGCTTTTCACCTGCCCACGTTCAATGGTTTGCTAGAGATCAAAATGGAAGGCAAGACCCTCCCAGTGTCACTTCAGGGTCTTCCCGAGTACCTACAAGACTAAAATTTGGCATCGTGAAGACCTACCCTGTATTTGGAAAAACGAATGGGTTCATGCTTTCCCAAGTTTGATTATTATTTCGCTATTTTTATCGAACGCAACACCTCAGATGGATTGGGGTCTTAACAAGTACCTACAAATTTGTAACCTGACCTTGTAAGTCACTTTAAATGTTCCATTCATTCATTATCTACTGCTTATTCCTCTACTAGGATCGTGGTGGGGTCCCCTATGCCCATCCAGGGGAAAACATCTCGGTGGGCAGATACATCCAGGACAGGGCACCAATCTATCGCTGGGCACACACTCACTCACACACAAACACACATTATACAGGGCAATTTTAGAGCTGTAATCCATGTTTCTGGCCTGTAGGAGGAAACCGGAGAACCCAGAGAAAAACATGCTGACACGGTGAGGACATGGAAACTCCACCCAGATCGGGATTTCAACCGGGAACTTTCAGTGCCAAGAGGCGAATGTGCTAACAACCAAGCCATCCTCGCTTTAGATAAAATAAAAAATAAATAAAAAAAATTACTCAAATCAAACCCATCCTGACCAATCGAGAACAAAGAACCAGCACTAACAAAAACAAGAATACGGATGAACTACAGTCTGAAACTAAAGAAGTAAATAGATAATGGAGTATGAAGGGGGCGTGGCCTAACTTTTGATTGGTAATGTATATTGGTAATGTATATTTATATAGTAAATGGAACTAATCATTGACACTAAAATGTAGTACCAAGAAGATGTAAGTACTAAAGTGGGTGTACAATATATTGGCAAAGTAAATAATTGTCTTTTCGCAGTTTGCCGTTCACAATGTCCAAAATACTGTGTCAATACATTTTTTTAGGTCATTCTGGTCCGATGTCTTAAGGACTTTAATCAAAGTCATCAAAAAAACACACTTTTCCGTGTCACACTGCTGATTTTTTTTTTTTTTGCCTCTGCATTTCTCCAGCACTTTGGTGCGTGCTAAAAAAAGAGACTTGTATTTTGCCTTAAAGCGTTGTTCAAAACGACAGCTCAGAGATGAAATAAAAGTTGTGATAAACCAGCTGCTCTACAACAAACTGCACTCTGTATTTCTACTCCGACTGTAACGCCTTTCAATTTTGCAGAAACGGTGTGGGCGTAACATTAAATATTCACTGAATTCACTCGCTCTGATGCCACATGTGGAAGGGCTCTACCAAAATGAGCACATCTCATTGCAGGAATGGGAACTGTCAGTCAGCGGGGGATGAAATTGTGGTGTTTCGACATTTCTGTTTGGGAAAAACAACAAGAGGAGGCTGATTTATTCCTGACCATCATTGTGCTTGGATTCTGTATGGTTTTAGAGTGGGGGTTCTCATGGTCATTAAGTCACGACCCACTTTTAGAAAACACGTACTGAGGAAAAATATTTTTGAAAATTAACATTTAAAAAATGTTCAAATCCAAATCTGGGTGGTTTGCATGTCCTCCCTGTGTCTGCGTGGGTTTCCTCCGGGTTCTCCGGTTTCCTCCCACATTCCAAAAACATGGATTGAAGATAAATTGAATGTGTGTGTGTGTGTGTGTGTGTGACTGTGTGAGTGAGTGTGTACCCAGCAATGGATTGGCGTCCTTTCCTGGGTGTATCTGCCCAGCGTTCCCGAGACGTCCTGAGAACACAGACTGCCCCTCCCCCAAAAATATCCCTGTAACCTGTAACCCTCAATTATCTGTGCTTCATGTGCCAAAATCTAATCAGTTGTTGCTGCACAATTTATATAAATCAAAATAATTCATTGGAACGCACAGGATGCCGCCTACACAACGCTTTTTTAAAACTTAACATGTCTTTAAAAAGCTTCACATTTTAGAAGATAACAGTGTTTGTAAATTTGAAACTACAACAATTCGACAAACTTGGAAAAATTGGTTAAAGACTTTCAACCGAAATATTGTATTCATTGATATCTAGGCGGGGCGGCATGGTGGCTTAGTGGTTAGCACATTCGCCTGGGGGTTCCCGATTCCAATCCCGATCTGAGTGGAGTTTCCATGTCCTCCAGATTCTCCGGTTTCCTCCTACATTCCAAAAATATGGATTCCAGGGAAATTGAAGTGGATGTGTGAGCGAGGGCGCCCAGCGATGGATTGGTGCTCCATCCGGGGTGTTTTTGCCCAGCACCTGAGATGTTTTGCCCTGGATGGGCATGGGAAACCCCACCGCGGCAATAGTAGCGGAATAAGTGGATAGATGGAGATCTAGGATGTGTTATTTTACTTTTCTCATTATTTTTGTGAGCAGTGTAGTTTATCTTGTTCTTTAATTTTATTCATTTATTTGCATTCAATATCAATAATTTTCATTGTAAGCAATTTGATTTACTTAAAGTTATTGCTAATGTTTGAAAAATCTATAGAAAATTGTACTAAAGATGACTTGTATGAAAGTCTCCGTAACTGTAAAACTAAATAAATAAAGAATTTTTTTTAAAAAAGCGTCTCATTTTAAATGTAAGAATGACCCATATTTTTGTTCAGGTATGTACATGCACATTATATTGCTAACCGCATTGTTACTAAACTAACTGAACACAATCGCACACTCCGTATTGTAATTATCATATACACTTTTTTTGTTTTTTGAAAGCATTGGCAATCGCCCATAAAAATCCATCTCGATGCAGACGAGTGATCTACGATTGCACGATTTATACAATTTTCTTCAACGGCAATCTTTGAAGAACTTCTCGCCATTGTCGGAGAGAGAACTGAAAATCTCTGCTGAGAGCATACGCAGTTTTATTACTTCACACAGGAGCCCCATTGCCAGAAAATATGTTTCTCCCTCTGAGTCCATAAGGGCTCCTGGTGATAATGTTTGATTTCACTATTTAATTTTAACATTAATCTTTTCTGGCAGCGTAAATGCTTTTTTTTTTTTTTTTTTTTTTGCTCGCTCTCCCTCTCTTTTGTCGACCAGCAGTCCTGTCCAGGACTTTTACTTTTACCATATGCACACTTTTTTTAACTTCTATACTAAGCTTGAGATCCAGAATCTATAATAAAAAGTAAAAGTCCTTGGCTGGAAATTAACGTGTGTATGGTATTTCCATGGGTTTGCCGTTGAAGTCATATTGATGGTAAGTTAGCTTTCATGTATTCTTGCCAAGGCTTATCTTGTGTACTTTAAAAAAGGCTGGTTTGCCATCTGGTAAGCTGTGCATCTGTGGTTACGCTGCACTCTGTGAACAAAAGTATTGCGACACCTACATCATCCATATACGGGGGCTTTTTTTTGGCTTCTCACTGTAAGTTAGCAGTAAATATCAAACAGTTTTTACATTTCTGGGAAAGTTTTATCATCTGTATGTCTTGTAAATTTTGGAACGACTCATCAGACAGTCCTCTTCACGGTCAATTTTAAAAAATTAATTTTAAAATCTAGTTTTATTATCTAGCTTTAAACCCAACATGATTCTATACTGGTTGTTCACAGTTATATATGTACTTTTACTATTTTATTGTTTCTTCATAGTTAACTAGCGGTTAATACAAGTGCAGCATTACAGGTAGAGAACTTGAATAATGTGAAGGTTGAAAGGCAATTGTTTTTGAATAAGTGATGGCTTTGGAGTTTTTATATATTTAAAATGAATATATCATTATAGAGTGAAGTTTGGGGCTTAGCGGTTAGCACGTTCGCCTTACAGCGCTGGGAGGTTCCCTGTGTTTGTGTGTGGATGTGTGAGTGAGTGTGTACCTAGCGATGGATTGGCCCCCTGTCACGGGTGTATCTACACAACGTCCGAGATGTTTTTCCCTGGAAATGGCATGGGAAACCCCAAATATAGGAATAAGCATGCAATAATGGATGATGGATAAAATATGAATTTATCAGTAGGTTTTTCAAGGACATGATAAGGAATGACTGATTAAGCTGTTTCAGCTTTGTAGGTATTCAAGAAGATCCCAATCCATTCAAGGCGTTGCGTTCGAGGCCAACGAACAGTGGAAAATGGAAAACAGGAAAGCGAGAAAGTTTTTCCAAGTACATGTTCGGTCATCACAATGCCAAGTTTTAGCCTTATAGGAACTTGGGAAGACCCCGACGAGTTTGCTGGCGTTAGCAAACGAACACTCAAATGTAGGAAAGCGAGAACCTGTTTTTTTCAAAACCTAATGGGAATAGTGACTTTAACCTTATAGGTACTCAGGAAATGGGAAAATTAGTGATGAGCCAGGGCTTTGTATTTTAGCTAGAGATACAATTGGAATAAGAGTGTAAGTCTACGTGAGGGCGGCACGGTGGCTTAGTGGTTAGCACTTTCGCCTCTCAGCGCTGGGGATTCCCGGTTTGAATCCCAGTCTGTTTGGAGTTTCCATGTCCTCCCCGTGTCCACATGGGTTTTCTCCGGTTTCCTCCCACACTCCAAAAACATGGAATTCCAGGTTGATTGAATGCTCTAAATTGCCCCGTATTGTGTGCGTTTATGTGTAGATGTGTAAGTGTCCAGCGATGGATTGGCGGCTCTGCCCAGCGCCCGAAATTCCATCCCCTGGATGAGCATGAGGAACCCCACCCCGACCCTAGTAGAGGAATTAAGCGGAGATTATGCATGGATGGATGGAAGTCTATATGTGTGTATTCCATTGACATGTCACTGTTTAGGATCCTGTGGAGGTTTATATACTCTACAACCAGCAAGAAGCGGCTGAAGACGCTCAAGATCAGAGCAAAATCCAAGTATGTTGCCATTTTTTAAAAACCACACTGCGCTTTTTGTATCATGCATTATGAACTCAATGGCCTGAACATCTGACCTCTGAATGAGCAGGTCAGTACAATACAAACCCCAATGGTAAAATATTTCAAAAATATAAACCAAACCAAACAAGAAAAGCATAATTTCTAACCTATTGACTTTCTTTATCCTTGGGATGTGTAATGCTGCAATAAAATCTAAAAAGGCCAAAACGGGAGAATTAAGGTCAGGTTTCACCGTGACGTTAAACGATGCTCATGGACAGTTTTTGTCCTTCGGCACGCGGTGCACTCGTGAGCTAATGGAAAAATAAATGGCAATAAAGAATAGTGATTGAAAGGGCAGCTCGATAAACCCATGCACGACTCCTGAAAACTCGCCCACTATGCACAACGGGAAAATGAGAAAACTTTCCCATGCACAACTCTGAGTGAGTCAGTGAGTCAGTGAGTGAGCTAACGATGGCATGGTAGCCACTCAGAAATTGCTCCAGATGTCAATAACATGCCAAGTGAAATCTCCAGGCTGATATACATGTCTAGGAGGATACAGTGTTCATGAAAAATCCTGACACTGATGCTAAATTGATTAGGTTTCATGTAACAGCTGGTAATTGCGTTTCATGACGGCGGGATTATTTACTTGCAAGACTTGACAATTTCAAAACCTGTTCGTAAGAACAACCCTGCCAATTAAAGGCCACCGAAATGTCTAGTTTATTCCCCGAAGATCTTAAATATGTGCACAGGTAGGTTCTAAAATACAGTCTATAACCAGTCACCTTGTTCTTTTACTGCTGTCCATTCTAGCATGAAGGACTGTGTAATTAAAATCTAGAACATGCATGTGCATACGACTTAAACGTTACATTTCCCAGCCGAAGCAATTAGCAGCTCCAGTGAATCTCCAAATCAGGTTTTGTATGCTTTTTTTGGTTTATATTATTAATCAATTATTAAACAGACTTATGGATATTTCTTTCCTGCTCTCTAAGACACCAAATTATGAACAGTGTTCAGTGTCCATGTTGTGGGTTAGAGATGCAACTCATTAAAAAGTGCAACTCTTTGTTTTTTGTTTTGTCATTTACACTTCTTTGGTTCGTTCACAGCGGAAAATTAGACACAAGCCATAATTAGCTCCTCCGTGTCTTTCCCATTCTAAATAATTTATAATTGAAGTTGAGGGCGAAACAGAGTGGTTAGCACTTCCACTTTTCAGTACTGGGGTTCCAAGTTTGAATCCCGATCTGGGTGGAGTTTCCATGTTCTCCCTGTGTCTGCGTGGGTTTCATCCCACAGTCCAAAATCGTGGATTCAAGGTGAACTGGCTGCTCTAAAAATCCCAATATAGTGTGTGTGAAGAAAATGAATAAATGTAATATTTGTAAACCATAAAAGTAATAAAGCAAATTTGCAAAAAAGAAAGAAATTAATGAGAAAAAAAAGGTAACACTTTCTATAAATCCGGTATTTATAATGAATTATAAGCGCATTCGTAATGCTTTATAACATTTGTCATAAGCCTTTGTTAATGTACATAGATGTTCACAATCATAAACTGTTATAACAGTTTGACATAATTCTTTATAACACAAAGTGACATAATGCATTATAATAAACTTTGTTAAACTGTTTATAGGTTGATGGACAGTTATATATATATATCATTTATAATGTATTATGTCACTGTGTTATAAAGCCATATGGCATGTTCTTATAATACTTTGAGTGTGGATATGTACATCTATGATACATTAACCAAGGTTTATAACAAGTATTATAAAGCATTATGAATACTTGCCCTTTTTAGCTTCCTCTATATCATTTATAAGGCATTATGTCAGTTTGTGTTTTAAAGCCTTATGGCATGTTCTTATAACGCACATAACCACACTCAATGTATTCATGAACATTAAGAAAAGTTTATGTCAAGTGTTTATAATGCATTATGAATAATTTATAAAGCTTTGAGAAATGCTCTATTCAGTTTTCTCTGTATCATTTATAATGCATTATGTCAGTTTGTCTTATAAAGCCTTATGGCATGTTCTTATAACACATTATGTGTGGTTATGTACATCTATGGACATTAAGAAAGGTTTATAACAAGTGTTTATAATGCATTATGAATACTTTATAAAGCTTTTATAAATGCCCTATTCAGTTTCCTCTATATCATTTATAATGCATTATGTCACTTTGTGTTATAAAGCCTTATGGCATGTTCTTATAACACAGTATGTGTGGTTATGTACATCTATGATACATTAACCAAGGTTTATAACAAGTATTATAAAGCATAATGAATACTTTATGCGTTTATAATGCATTATGAATACCAGATTTAGGTAAAGCGTTACCAAACCAAAAAAAAAAAACAGAAAATAAAGAAAGTGGAAGAGTCTGTCTACAACAAAGGGGTTAAATTACAGCCATAAAGTAGTGCATAGTATGAGACACTGCAAGACCAAGGACAGTGAGGGTTATCTATGTTTCGTTTCCAGGTGATTTATCCTCCATACGAACCACGGCCGACGTAAAACACAACAGAAATTGCCCGTTGGCCGCCGGGCTGAGGTTCGTAATAAGGCAGAGGAAACTGAATAGGGCTTTTCTAAACCTTTCCAGGTAAACCTCGTATCCATCCTCCGAATGCTTGACTGAAATCCAATCGATCTGTTTGACCTTTTTCTTCTAATGCAATTGACAGCTGAGATCAGAGAGCCTGGAAATCACATCAGCTCTGCTAAGCTCCGAGTGCCTTTTCCACCAGCAGTCACGGCAGCAAGTCCGAGTACAAGTGCCTTATCCCTTTAATGTAAATCATTTCAGAGTGCAGGTTAGAAAAAAAAAAAATGTTTTTCAGTCCTTAAGGAAGTCGAGGCAAGTGTATTTTCTTTTCAAATCTTGAAGAAAGGTCTGAGCTCCTACCTAGAACCAGTGGCATGTCTCCAAAGCCGCACAGTTGGAATGGAAAAACAAAAACCAGCGATGCAAAGCGATAGACGCTACCCTTGGTAGGGGATCATGAAAAACACCCTCGGGAAAAAGAAATCAATCAAAATGCCATGCATTCATTGCCATACACGCTTCACATTCTTGTTGTAGTACATCATATGCAAATCTTTGTTCGCTTCGTATAGAATGTTTAAGTGTTCAACCCTGATGGATGCGTGCTTGTCAATGTGGCAAAGGATGTGTAAATTATTAAAGATTGAGGTATCATTCACTGGGGTTCGAGTCGTAAACTTTACTGTGGTACGCTGCCCCGTTTACAGTGTATAAGGGCATGTTTAAATCTGAATCATTAGATCATGCAATAAAAACCTCTGGTCAGGTTTCACGCTTCTTAACTTAAAGTGTGAGGTAACGCGGTGACAGTGCAGAGTGAAAGGGTCCTGGATTCATTCCCAGATCTGGCGCTCAGGGTTCTTTTGATGTGAAATTTGCATGTTCTCACACATGCTGCATTTTGTTTTCCTCCACTACTTCGGTTAAAGTCTTTATTTATTTGATACAAATGATGCAGACATCAGAGAACATGGACAATGGACACTCCACCCAGATCGGTATTCAAACCTGGACCCTCAGTGCTGAAAGATGGACGTGCTAACCACTACGCCACCCACTTCAATTATAAATTAGAATAGAAAAGATACCGAGTAGCTTATTATGACTTGTGTCAAATTTTCCGCTGGGAACAAACCAAGGAAGTGTAAATGACGAGAGAAAAAAATAAAAAACACTTTTTAATGGACTTAGAACATTTATTCATCCATGATATTATTCCTCTACTAGGGTCGAGGTGCCCATCCAGGGGAGAACGTCTCGGGCGCTGGGCAGATACACCCTGGACGGGGCGCTAATCTATCGCTGGGCACACGCTCACAAATTATGTGTGACAATTTAGAGCAGCCAATTTACCTTGAATCCATGTTTTTGGACTGTGGGAGGAAACCAGAGAACCTGGAGGAAATCTCCGCAGACACGGGGAGGACATGGAAACTCAGATTGGGATTTAAACCAGGAATCCCCAGTGCTGGGAGGCGGGTGCTAACCACCAAGCCAGAGAGAGAGAGAGTGTGTAAAAGGGTCATGGATTTACAATCTGGGTGCTCAGCATAAATTTTATTAACATGGAATTTGCATGTTCTCATCACGTCTGCTTTTTTTTACGGTTTCCGGGTTGAAAAATATGCAAGTCTTCAATTATCTCGTCTCATCTTATTATCTTCCACTTTATCCTCTACTAGGCTTTGGTGGTTCTTCATATACATCCAGGGAATAATGGTCAATTTAGATTGGGGCAATTTAGAGCAGCCAATTTACCTTGAATTGATGTTTTTGGACGGTTAAAGAAAACTGGAGAATCTGGAGAAAACCCATGCGGAGAACTTGGAAACTCCACCAGAACCAGGTTTGGATCCTGGATCCCCTGCACTGAGAGGTGAAGATGCTAACCCTCATGCCACCGTGCCTCCAAAAGCTTCAAACATATGAAATGATCCAAAAGTCTGAATGCATTTAGAGCATGTATATCTACACTGTGATCTGTGATGTACTGGCAACCCATCCAGTAGGTGCCACCGTCTTACACCAGGTGGGTAAAAGAAGAAATTTCACCAGACAAGCCAGTTAACAGATCTGTAACGGCATCATCATGAAGATTTAATCCTAATGCAAGAAACAAGCACCAAATATGAATCCTCTGGTTTTAGTTTGATGCTTCACAATTTGGAAATTAAAGTATAAGCAGATCAGGCGTATTGTGCAACACAGTGCATTTTAGAAATACACAAACTGAGCAGATTTGAAAAGGCTTAACACACTTGTTGCGGCTCACAAAGCCGCCCTCGATTAAAAGAGGATTGGCCGCTATGGCAGGATTCCAGAGAGTTATCAGACCCAACCCTGTGAGACAGGGTGCCAGCCAGCCGTCAGCTTACACTATGGAACTTTTAAAAGGAGTGAATTACCTGAAAGGCATCCAATTAAATTTGCCTCTTTGATTTTGTCAGCCTGATTTGGATTTGTCAATCTGGTTGTTGCACCAAAGAACATTTCGATAATGGTCCACTGTGATGAACTTGATTTCCTCAACCCTCATCAATAATACTTTGTCCTTCAATATGGGAAGTCACTGGGCAAAAATTTGGACACAACTACTCATTATTCAATGCGTTTTCTGTATTTTCACGACTATTTAAATTCTACATTGTGTTCCAAATAATTATGCAAATAATATTTTCTCAGATTTTCCAAAATGATCTATATGAATTGCAGTCATTGTAATTTTCCAGTCATTAACTATTAGAGTACAATTGAAAGGTTTTGGAACAAACTGCCCATGATAACAGTATATTTAACAAAAAAAATGCAGGTTCCAAATGATTCTACACAGCACTTTTCAACCTTTTCAAAAATATGTTCCTGTGTGATATTATAAGCATTAGCAGGTTCTTACAAACTGAAATCAAACCGTTTTCAAGTCCAAACTTTAT
>JAOUQT010063786.1:0-10456 GCA_025769995.1 Xyliphius kryptos
GTAACTTGAGATTGCATGAGTGTAGGAATGATGGAACTTTCAGCAATTAGTGCTACTGTAAACTCTTAGAACAGAATAATTGTTGTCTCCCCCATTACATGCCAGTCAGAATATATGTTGTTTTGTGATTCCAATGTACTGTACACGCCTTAATAATAATAATAATAATTTTAAAATATTATTACAAGCACTTGAATATTTTGCTTGCACAAATGGGCACAGAACTGTATTGGTACATACATCTAGTTAAGGCTTCCTTAAAGGTTCTCTGCTTCCCAATATATTCCTCTTTAGTTTCTGAACCCTTGTGAATTTTCTATATTTCTGCTTAAATATGACCTAAAGCCTCATCAGATTTTCATGCATTTCCTAAAAATAGATGAGCAGCAATGCTCTTTTTGGAGAGCAGTGGCTTTCTCATTGGAATCCATGCCATGCTTCCCATTGTTGTTCATTGTTTTCCTGATGTTGGTCTCAGGAACGTTAACATTAGCCAATATAAGCTAGGAGAAATCTTTGATGGTCGACTTGTATGTGTTGTGAAGCGCAGAGTTTGCTCGCAAATATGTAATATTGTATGATTTTATCAATAAATAAATGACCTAGTATAATATTTTATTTCATTTGTTTAACTTTATCTGCTTTTAGGACTTTAGTGAATTTTTATGCAGAAATATAGATCATTCTAAAGGGTTTACAAATTTTAAAAGCACCACTGTAACTGGTTTCTGGTGTTATTTACTGTAGATCTTTTAAGATCTCGCACAAAAGGAACAAGCTACAGTCTTTCCCTCTGCCTTTTTAAGGATATTGGGACAGCTCAAGGGTTTGCAAAGGGAAAAATTTGTTACTTTTCTGGAATGTCTTGAGGAAGAAAATAAGTCAAAGATTTATAGCTAAAAACAATGTTTATTTTTATACAAATTATGTACACTACATTGCCAAAAGTATTTGCCCACCTGTTGCATAAACCAATTCCATGATGCTCTCTGCGTATTTATCTTGAGCTAATCTGAAGGCCACCTAAGGTTTGGACGTCTGTAGTGATTGACTCTGCAGTAAGCTTCGCACTAAGCGCATCAGCATCCTCTGACCCCGCTCTGTCAGTTTATGTGGCTGAGTTGCTGTCATTCCCAAACATTTCCATTTTCTGATAATAAAGCTGACAGTTGACTGGAATATTTAGGAGCGGGGAAATGTCACGACTGGATTTGTTGCACAGGTGGCATCCTATCACAGTTCCACACTGGAATTCACTGAGCTCTTGAGAGCGACCCAGTCTACTTGCCTAGGTGCTTGATTTTATACACCTGTGGCTATGGAGGTAATTGGAACACCTGATTCCGATAATTTGGTTAGGTGAGCAAATACTTTTGAAAATATAGTGTAGTGTATGTGCATGTAAGTGTGACTTTTGTACTGTAATTGTTATGTTATATATCATTAGACTTTTATTTTTTTGTCATTATAATTAAAATTCTATTTTATATTTATTTGTGAATTCCATTATTTCAAGGCTCGCCTCCACCCCAGATTTAGACTTTACCCACCTAAATGGGTAAAAACAATATTTAGGGGTGTGGGGGGGCTCAAAGCATTTATATATCATTCTGATACATTACGTTAAATATTACAATACATTTACAGTACCCATGCCAGAAAAAATCTTGGATAGGAAAAGCAACTGCAACATCCCTGTGTTGATCTGATATACAGTTCATCCCTACTCTCACCTGGTCAGTTATCCTATTATGGCTGATGTAAGAGCCTTAAATGGATATAGAAATGCTACAAATCAGGAAAGCTAGCAAAAAATGCGTAGTGTATCCTACTGCTAGTCAGAGAAAACGTATCCTGAATATTCAGAGGTTTTTACAGACTGCTATAAAGACACAGATTCAGGTTGAACTAGTTGTGCTGTTTTGATACCGAAGTATAAATGAAATTGGTGAGAACTATTTAAATGTGTACACAGTCAAATTATATGACATTTGTCTGGCCCTTGAATGGGTTTAATTAAGTAAAATTGCAGTGATTAAAACCTTGGGAAATCAATCTATAGCCTAAGCCTGCTTTAAACTTCTCTATAGTCTTATTCCTTACCTGTCTGGTGTGTTGTTTGGACTTGCTGTTTACTCCCCAATATGTCGTAACCAACCTCTGAGGCCATCTTGGAGCAGCTGTATTTAGACTGAGATTAGATTACACATGGGTGGACTTTTCTTAGCCATTAGCAGTCATCACGCAACTTCTGAATGCAATTGGTTGCACTTGGAGGAAAGGAGGTGGAATACATCTGCACCTTTCAGTTTTTTATTTGTAAACAATTTTTCAAATCATGTATAATTTTCTTTCCACTTCCCAATTGTATACCATTTTGTTTTTGTCTTTCACGTTAACTTCCAATCAAATATATTTGTTTGTGGTTGTAATGTGACAAAATATGGAAAAGTTCAAGGGGTATGAATAATTTTGCAATCCACTGTATTGATAAGAGTCCTGAATGCCCACTCTCAGCTCATCACTTGAGGAAGAACAATTGTGTTTGTATGGGTACATCCTCTGCACAGAGTCAGTGAAGATATACATTTAAAACTATCCAAATCATAAGGAAAAGGTATTGTCTGGGGATACATCGATAAATTATGGCAGCAACAGTGGTAACAAGAGCCAAGAGAAATACATATTTTTGCACTGTAGAGCATAGTACATGTAGTATTATGGAGGAAACTGGAGGGAGAAATAGCATGTTAGCAGGATTAAGAATAGGTCGCATAAATCTGAATATGACTTTATTTACACAAACCCAATTCCAAAAATGTTGGGACATAGTACAGATTGTAAATAAAAATAGAATGCAATGATGTGGAAGTTTCAATTTTTAGTTAAATTTTTATTTTTTATTTTATTTTATTCAGAGTAGACCATAGATGACATCAGATGTCACAGATCAAATGTTTAAATTGAGAAAATTTATAATTCAAAGAGAAAAATTAGGTGATTTTTTTTTTTTATTTCATGACAACAACACATCCAAAAAAGTTAGGACAAGGCCATGTTTATCACTGTGAGACATTCCTTTTTCTCTTTACAACATTCTGGAAAACGTCTGAGGACTACGTTGCTCAAGTTGAGGGATAAGAATGTTAACTCATTCTTGTCTAATGTAGGATTCTAGTAGCTCAACTGTCTTAGGACTTTTTTAAGTATCTTCCATTTTATAATGCGCCAAATGTTTTCTATCTTGACTGCCGGCGGGCCAGTATTAAGCAAAATACATGTGGGTAGAACAGTCAGCCAGCAGGAGAAGTGGTTACAAAGGTGCAGGAATTCAGATACTTAGGATCAACTGTCCAAGCAGATGGGAAGTGTGGAAAAGAGGTGAAGAAGAGATTACAGGCAGGATGGAGTAGAAAAGTGTCAGGAGTGTTGTGTGACAAAAGGGTTTCAGCAAAAGTGAAAGGAAAGGTTTAAAAGAGAGTAGTGAGACCAGACTTGTTGTATGGTTTGGATACAGTGGCACTGACTAAGCATCAGGAAGCAGAGCTGGAGGTGGCAGAGCTTAAGACGTTAAGGTTTTTGTTATGAGTGTCCAGTATGGACAGGATTAGGAATGAGAACATCAGAGGGACAGCACAGGTTGGAAAATTAGGAGACAAACTTAATGACGGCAGACTGAGATGGTTTGAACATGTACAGAGGACAGTGGATATATTGGGCGGATGTTAGAAATGGAGCTGCCAGATGAAGCAGAGAGGAATACTAAAGAGAAGATATATAGATGTGGTCAGTGTAGACATGCAGGTAGTTGGTGTTAAAAGCAGAAGATGCAGGGGACAGAGTGAGGTGAAAAGTACTGACTTGCTGTGGGTAATAAAAGCCAAAGCAAAGTTGCTCAAATTTACTATCCAGGATATCAAGGATGATCAATCGATCTGTCTGTAATCTAACCAACTGCAAGACAAAGTGGACAGTGGACACCTGTAATGTACCTTTAGTTGGGCTGCCATCTGCCAAAAAGGGTGCATGAGGGTTTTTTTTTAAATAAAATTTGAGTAGGAAAAATGGGTTTAGTTGAAGTAATTGCGGAATAAGTGGGTCTTCAAATAGCATGTTTTCGATGTTATTCTGTATCCTGCCCTTTCAGAGTATGCTGGCTTCACATGTATTGTGTTTCTGGATGAGGTAGATAAAATTGGGAGTGCTCCAGGAATACACCAGATCAGTGATGTAAGAGGAGAAGGTGTCCAGCCGGTTTGAAATTTCAGTACTGCATTTTTTTATTTAAGTCGTCGTCATGCAAAATTGATGTTGTCGATTCAAAGTTTTGGGAGATCCTCAGTTCTCAAAGACCAGGGAGTTCTGTGAATTTATCCAGTATCTGAAACAGAAAGAGCTATGGTTACTAATATATTAATTATGCAGTCAAACTGCCATAGTCTCACTCTATTAATTTGTCATTCTGTGTGTAAATTATGCTTTTAAGCCCTTAGGTCTTGCTCAGGCCCATCGCTGTAAATAGAAAAGCAGTCACTTTTCCTGCCTGGGAACTATTTGTTTTCTTAATATTATAGACAAGCAAATACTGTTTAGGTTAAATAATATATAAATTAAAATTAATCTAAAAGTGTATGGCCATAGCTGGAAATAACAGAGGCACTATAAATGTTTTTGTCCCGCTTGGCAATTACATACGATAACATACACTTATATTCATAGGAATCATAAAAATCGAATGTATTGGTGTCGATCCAGTCGCTAACTTTTGCATTAATTGGGCTCAGGGTCACAGTGAGGCGGGAACACAAGGTTCCTGTAGAGAGTGAAGAACGGAAGAGGAGGAGCACAGAGAGGAAAAGACAGAGGGAACAGGGCACTCTCTTTGAAAACTTCCTGGGAAAACAGTATTAATAGAATAGACTAAGATGACCCATAGCAAGAGGATGTGGGTGTAATCATAGTGAGTACTGAAACTTTGACTAAGACTGAAAAAGTAAGTGATACATGTGAGGATGAGAGTGATAACGCATGTTACTGTATGTTAAGTGTTGTACCACAGCATTTATGCAGCTGCCCAGAATAAAATTGAATGAAAGCGGTACTTGTATTACTCCAGACAATTGATGTACAGAGAATGGAAGGAATACAATGCATGGTTTCCTTATCTGTGATGCATGTACTGTGAATTTAATTGGCATGGTTTTGAGGTGTAAAATATAAATCAGTATCACATCAGACCCCACAGAACTTGAAATTAAAGTAGTGGATGATTGTCACCTGAGCCGAACCCAAATAGCAGAGAAACCACCTGCTTTATTTGTTTGTAACTGGAAGGTGAGTTAAGAAGATTAGCATTACTCTCATCTATGTGAAGAATTAGTAAAAGAAACATTTTTTATTCAGGGTCTCCCCCATACAGTAATGAAATTTGATAAATCACACATAACTAGCCATGTCTCCTAGGAACCAGAAACTAAATACACAGATCAATGATTCCTGCAAGATGCGGTTCGAATAAAAAGCAATTGGCCATATTGGTCTAATGAGACAGGAAAGAATAAGATACTCAGGGACAACTGGGGACAATGAGCCTATGGTCCAGGGTACCCAGCTTCCCCTGTCAAAAATGCTGTTATCAAGTTATGGGGCAATACCCCGCTGCGCTCTCTCTAAGCCACAAAAGGAAGTGTGGACAGAATGTGGGACAATGGACCCTCAAGGCATCTCTTTTCACTGACTGAGTCACAATCAGGGATGACCCAACAGTCCAAAAATAACTTAAGTTAATAAGAAACTAAGATTTTTTTGCAAAATGAAGTGTGTGACTATGCAAGGAATAAACAATATATTTGTAGTTGATCAATCACATGTTACTGAAGTTGATGATCCAGAACAGGTGCACCCTAGATTGAAAGAAACTACATAACACCTTTGGGCCCAAGGTAATTATAATGTACGTTTGATAAAAACAGTAGAACAGGTAAGAATTAGACCTAAATCCACTTTTTCATGCCATGTTATAATCATTATTGAAACCTGAAGCAGCTGCAGAAATAAAATCAGTTTTTGAAGCCTTCATTACCATGTCCTGATTCACCTGTGAGAACACCACTATTTCCATAAAGAAAGCCAGCAAACTCCCACAGCCTTATAAGAGGTGATTTGTGCACACACCATTTTTGGATAAATGTCTCCTGAAAGTCAGTGGTTCTTTGTTGTAGATCTATCTAAAGCAATCTTTTTGATTTTTGTACATAAAGACAGTCAATGTTGGTTTGAATTCTCTTTCGAGGGAAAGACAGTCTTGAATCTTTGCAATTATCAGAGGACACAAGTTTGTTACAGTATGTTTAATGATCTTATGATTATAGCATTCGTCAAAGAGCAGTGTAAAGAAGATACCGTAGACGTTTTGAAACCTTTGGCTAAGTGTGTGACCAAGGTTAGTTTATCTAAATTAATAGTTTGTGAAACAGCAAGTCATGTTCTTGGGATGTGATATTTCCCCAGAAGGAAAAAATATTGGCAACTGACAGAACGGAAGCAATTGCTAAAATTACAAAACCTGTGACAAACAGCTAATGTCATTTTTCTGTAAATGTTCCTATTGCTGGACATTTTACAAATTATTTGGTACTTGAAAGACCATGAAGAGACCTGACAAAGGAAACCTCATTATTGGTATGGGCGGTAAGAGTGGTATCTGTAAATAATATATCATCCAGATAGAAATATAATGACATTTGTACATATTCCACCAGGGCCTAGAAAGCCCCTCAAGACCAGTAAGAACCCTTACTGGTAATGGGAATGCACCTTTTAGCAATCATTTGTATACTGATAATTTTAGTAGCTCTGGGACCATATGAAAAGGGAGATGGGCCTGGGGACTCTGAAAGTCACCTCAGAAATCCGATGTCTGACAAAATTCTGGCAGTATGTGAACAACACACTGATGAAGGAACTAGATTTGCAGAAATTATTTTTCCAGTGCATGATGTAGCTGACCTCAGAAAACAACTGTACCAAGTTCATTATCGCCTAGTAGCTTTTGTTAATGAAACCATTGATGCCATAAGCAGTATCAAACAAGAATTATCAGTGCTGATGAGGTGCCAAGTTCAGAGTCTTGGTGGATCTGGTTCCTTGGATAGAGAGGAGTCGTGATAAGTTTGATTACCGTAGTATTTATGATACTTGTCATCCTTTGCTGCAGCTCTAAGATCTCCATTGCTGTATGTCTGTGGTAATGAGAAGTCTCCCAATATCAGGATGCCAACATGTTTTAGATTAATCAAAGCAAGAGTAACCCATTGCAGAGAAAGAACAGAATAACGTTGATAATGATGGTTACTATTCAGTGACTTGTTCGTATGATGCAGTTAATGGTGTCTAAATAGCTAAAGGGTTATATAGTGATATTAATTATGTTTGAGTAGATTTACTCATTTATAATATAGTAATATAGTATTTAGAAGATATTTAATACGGGTTTATATAAATCGAAAGAGCCAATGTAGAAGAAATTGACCAATGAAATAGAGTTTATCAGATATAGTGAAACCTTAAAGATGTTTATGTCCTACAGAGATGTTTTTCTTTAGGAAAACAGAAATAGACATATTACGGGGAAGATGAACAGATAAGAATGGAATGAAATTATTGAAAGGCAAACAATAGGATAGAATACATAGGTTGAAAATGACTAATGAGTGACAAGAAGGCGGTATAAATGAGCCTGTGAAAAGCAAATAAACCCTCTTCCTGCGAAATCTGCATCTGTGAATCTGTCCCTGTGTTCCTATAAAATACCCACCTTCTAAAATGAGGGAAGACCACAGATAGTTAGATGTTGAGAATTTCCTCAACAGGCCCTTATTTCTCACAGTTTGTGTGCAGTATGTTGGGTTTGGCTCTCCCTATAACCTGGGGGATGGGTTGCCATCTGGCAAGTAAGGTCTGAGTCAAGTAGAGCCATGTGACCTCATCAAGTTTGGCATGATTACCGAGTTTGTAGGTCGTCGGTCTATTGCCTTTGCGCAGCCTGGATGAACAAACAATAATATGCATTGTTTAAAATCAGGGAAGTACATATTTGACTGTAACCTGTGGAGGGCAGTATTTAGACAATATGTGTGAGTCTATGTATATAACTGTCACCTGTGTGGGACAGTATTTAGACAATCTGTGTGAGTCTTTGTATTAGTACAAGTCATCTGTGTGAGACTTTGCAAATAGGGACATCATAATAGTGCACTTTTCATATCTAGCATAAGTCAATTAATTTCCAAGAAGGGTAGTTAAGGGATGGTTATCCAGGAACAAATAGTGAGGTGCACAGTGGAGCCACATGGATCACTGATAAATCGGATGGCGACAGAATATCCAGATAGCTGCGCCCAATGTGCAAATTGGGTTAGATTTTGTGGTTTCCCACCGCAGGGGATTTAAAACCGAGTTAGTGAAAAAATATCAGAATACATATGAAAGGGCAAAGATATGGTTTGAGGATATGGTTTGAGGCAAGTTAAAAAATCGACCAGAACACTTTGTGTGGCAGACAAAATGGCATGCTTACGGAAAGTGGAGAAAGGCAGCACAAAAAGAGATATATAAAAGTGAGCAAAAGCATAAAAATACAAACACTGTCCTGTAATTAGTAACCTGTGGTCAGTATTTGAATTTACAGAGGGAGCTCCTGGATGACTTTTCGCCACCCCCACCAACCGAATTTCTACAAGTACAGTCTGAAGTACCCCTAGCACCATGGCAAACCCCACCTGCACTGTGATTGTACCCTGCACTTTCTGATGCAGCAACTGCGGCAAAGTTATTATCAGCTGTAAGACCCAAAATTGAGTGACACATCTAAACTCGCTCACAAGCGCAAACACCCAGAGCATATGATGTGAAAACTAAAAACTATACATGATACAGAAAAAGGACAAATTCATCTGAACATGCCCAGCACCCAAGTTATGGGTGCTCAAGGTCTGGCATTAGTATTCAGACCCTGGAATATGGAGGAAAATCTAAATAGTATGTGAAGATCTTCCTGCCATATCAGAAGGAGGAATTAAGTTTGTTGCAGCCTTAAGACTGTCGATAGTGGAGCCACCATCTCAGTCCTTAAGACAGGGATTCTGACTCTGAATCCTCCTCAAATAATCCTCAAAATTATGTGACTATTTCGGGCCCCATTACAGGATTTGGCTGACGGCAGAGGTCTTACCGATGCCTCACAGATTCATTGGACTCCTTAAGCAGAGGAGCTCTTTAAAATCCTCGAGTCTTTGTCTTACCAAACTCTTATAAGTCCTTTCTCATCGTTGATGATTAAAATGCAAAAAAAATGTGTTTTTGCAAGAACACAGTATTAAGTTTAAGTCTGTCACGAACTTTAGTGGTAAGCTTGATTCTGTAGCCCAAGGATTTCCATTTTGTCTCTGCAGCTGAAAAGGCTGGATGTACTCTAGGGAAATCGAAGGATATTTAAGTCTTAAACTCCATGTTCCTCATGCAGTCTCCACGATTCTCATTGAAAAGCAAACATCTCATTTGAGTGAAGATTTTTAGCTCAAATATCATACAATACTACAGAAATGCCTAATGTAACTGTTAAACAGGGTACTGTGCTAAACCCTGCTACCTTAGTCCCTACAGAGGAAGAGGCCGAACCCCAAGACTGTCTGTGCATTCTGGATCTTGTTTGTACCCCTAGCACTGTTCCTAAGAATGTCTTGCTTGACAATTCTTATTTATCCTCTTTGGTTGGTTGGTTAAATGGTTCCAGTTATAAGGATGCTACGGGTACCACTCATACAGGTAATGCTGTTATTACTATGTCTACTACTCTCATTTCAGGTTGTCTTCTGTTTCAGCTGAGGCTGCAGAATTGGTGGCATTCATGGAGGCTGCCTCAGGTAAATCTACACTGATTTCAGATATGCATATGGAGTTGTTCATACATTTGCTGACCTGTGACGGGAATGGGGATTTTTGATCTCATCAGGTAAGGCCATAACACATCATAAATTAGTGTCAGCCCTTCTGGATGTCATTTTACTTCCTTCTGCAGTTGCAGTTGTTTTTGTCCACGCTCACACACAAGAGTCAGCTTGAGGCTAAATGTAATTCCCTAGCAGATGTAGCTGCAAAAGCTCTTCATAACCTTATCTAACACATCCAGCCTGATGTATGCACTGTAAACTAAACGCAAAATCTATAAATACACTGAGAAATACCATTCAATTCTATAATGACGATATAAATTTCACAGGGACATGTGACTGACCATAACCACAACCAAACCACTGCCTACACTGCGCAGAAATGGCATTGAATGTGAAATTAATGTAACTAACTGATCCTAAGCCTCCAGCACCTAGCATAAAAACTCCAATGACTACCTAAAACCTCCGTCTTCTTGCTAGCCCCAAGAGCTGAGATCTTTATT
>JAOUQT010063794.1:0-10456 GCA_025769995.1 Xyliphius kryptos
GTTCATTTTTATGTTATTTTGTTCTCAACGCATTCCACTATCTACTACATAAAGATTTTCTACTGAAATATTTTATTTATTGAGATCTAGGATGTGTTATTTTTGTGTTCCCTTTATTTTTTTGAGTAGTGTATATTACGAACACTGTGACAAAAAAAAATTAGTAAAGTCAGCCATGGTTCCACAAAAAAAAGAAAAAAAATAGCTTTTGGTTTTTAACTTTCTCCATCTGTTTGACTTTCCTCCTAAAGTACTTAGACCTGTCTGAAGCTGACGGTTTTCTTCTTCTCATTCAGCAGATAACAAAGTACAAAGAGGCCAATGTATCTCTATCTTCTAACAACACCTTCAACTTGGTGCCTTTGAATTGCATCTCCTTCCATATGTCAATGTTCCTATCACATATCTGATAAGGATTGCTGCAAACATTAAGGCAGCAACTCAGTTTGGACTGTGTTTACTATTCTAGATCATTTCTAGGGCTGTGCACATTTTTCTTCAAAAGTTGCTTTCCCAAAGCAAACTATGGTGTCCAGGACAATGCTGTTGCTTTCACATAATTCAAAATTCATTTAAAATAAGTCTCTTGTGATGCTTGGTTTATGTTCCCTTCCAAACATCCAAATAAGAATCACTGGAAGCTCTTAAAAAGTCGGCATCACAGATGGGCGAGGGCATAGGTCATTTATAAATGTCACTTAGCTCAAAAAAGATTAATGGTCTTAAGTAATATCTTGTTTTACCAGGTGGAACTACAAAACCTATGGGGATGTTTTAGTGGTTTGCATTACTGATGCCTCATCCACCGTCCATCACATTAATGTCCATTTTCATTCCACATGCACTTAACTTTAAAAGAAAATAAAAAATAAATAAATAAAAGAAGCTAGATTGGATAATGATCAGGTTTAATTATACTATCTGTTTTTTCCTGAACTACTGACTTGTGTTGTTTTCTCATTTGTAGATCCCTTGGCATGAATGTAATATAAATGTAAAAAACAATTTTTTTTCCAGAATTATTTAATACAACTGCTTTAATCGTAGACATTATTGCGTAAATAAATTGGGCTTAATTGTGCAATCATTACTATATTTTCAAATGAAATCAATGTTCAAGGGCGGCACGGTGGCTGAGTGGTTAGCACATTCGCCTCTCAACGCTAGGGATTCCCGGTTCGAATCCCAATCTGGATGGAGTTTCCATGTTCTACCCGTATACGCATGGGTTTCCTTAGGGTTCTCCGGTTTCCTCCCACATTCCAAAAACATGGATTCCAGGTAAATTGAATGCTCTAAATTGCCCCGTATAGTGTGTGTGGATGTGTGAGTGAGTGAGCAATGGATTGGCTCCCTGTCCTTGGTGCTCTGCCTAGTGCCCGAGAGTTTCTCCCCTGATGGGCATGGGAACCCCACCGCGTCCCTAGTACAGGAATAAGATAATGGATGGATGATGGATCAACGTTCAAATCTTGAACCTATGCTTTTAGGTTAACTGTTTTAAGTCTGTTTTAAATGCTAATAATATAACCTCATTTTAAAAGTTTCATTTTAAAGTGACTAAAAGTGTGTCAGTATGTCTTTGCTTTTGTGAGGCGGTATCTAAATGACGAGGGCAGAAAGCGTGAAAATAGACTGTTGGCGAAGTGTACGATTGCAATAAGCATAGTGATGCATAGTGATGGTGATGTAGGGCCAGTGGTGTTCGACAGGGATGTCAGACATACTCTTATACCTACATTTTGTTTATCGATGTATGTGCTGCCACTAGTTTCAGTTGTTCAGTAGGGGCTGCTTACTGATACACAGCTGTAACAGCTGATCTAACTCACTTTAAAAAGCCTTAAAAATTGCTTAATTACAAAAAAGTGCTTGATCTAATAAAAGTAGGACCCTGATTATTAATTTACAAATACAGATACTCAAAAAAAAATGGTCAAATGCAACAAATAAATAATCCACAAATAAGTAGTCTACATATTTAGTGACTGTAGGAGGGATTAGTGTAAAGATGAGCTTGCAGAATACTCCAGCAGATTCAACACTAACAAATCTAGAATTTCAAAGTTTTTACATACACATAAAATAAACATTATTTCAGAAATTGCCCCTATAGTCTGTTTGTGTGAGTGAGTGAGTGTGCCCAGCGATAGATTGGCGCCCTGTCCTGGTGTATCTGCCCAGCGCCTGAAACGTTCTCCCCTGGATGGGCATGGCGGCCCGTAGAGGATTAAGCAGAACATAATGAATGAATGAATACTATTTGAGGTTCAGCCTTACAGGAAAAAAACTGTTTATTAACTTTTAACCACCTGCATCCACTAAGATCAGAGGATGCAAATTTTCTACGAGGAACAAGAGTGAATAAAAATTTGATGAAGTCATTCGCTGTCACACAGACTGGAGGCAGAATTGATCATGTACAGCGATGGGCTTCATTCACAGAATGAATCACATGATGATGAAACTGCCATGTTCCTGGAACTGCTGTGAACTCTCCCCATGCTCTGTCTCACACCTTTTTAAATATCTACACACATTTCATCAGCGGAAGCTCCTGCATGTGCGTTAAGCCCTGAGCCCTGAGTCTGTTCGTACACGTCCCTGCCACATCCACAATTTAGCAATTGGAATAATAGATTGGTTATGCCAAAGCACTTCAAATTAATTAATAAGGTATGATCCAAATCGATTATCCATTTTAATATGGGCATAGAGCTAAAACTCATAGATATATTAATGGTGATCATCCAAATCATAGGTCTGCTTCTTTATGGTCAATCATGTTTGTTAATGGTGGAGTAGTTGGACAAAAACTCTCATTCTTCTTCTGGGTTTCTTATTTTATTTAATGATGGAGTTGTGCTCCTTACTTATGTACCTGGTTTATTGTATGTAGAGATTCCCACTTCTTTTCTAAGCTCTCTCTTGCTATCATTCAAATTGTTGCACATCTGCTTATGTGTTGAGTCTCAACGGCTCATATTTCAGATGGTTTGTTCATCATTGTAACATCTGTACTGCATGGTACAGCTGCAAACTGGAGACCTTTTAACAACTGTTGCAGTGGGTGTAAACTTTAACAGCAGACAGTTTAAATCATTTTTATCACTTCATTAGTTTTTGTTTATACGGTGTTAATGGGTCGTTTTACATGACTCAGTTTTTTTTTGTTTCTTATATCCCACTGTAAAATATAGATCATCAATTTGTCCCCAATTTGAGCTCGGTTTCCTTATTGTCGATGTTTCTTCCTTAAGCTATGAATATTTCGATTTACTGTTGCTTTTTGTATGAGTATGTAAGCATTGGACTGGGTCTTTTGTTAAGAGGTTTTATGGCAACTAAAGTATGTTATTATTTTTTTGGCATTAGCATGTTTACGCTGGGAATCCAGTTCTCTGGGTGAAGTTTCCATGTTCTCCCCATGTCCCCGTGGGATTTCGGTTAAATCCCAACACATGGATTTAAGGTGAAGTGTCCGATCTAAATTGCCCCTATATACAGTAGTGTATATGTGTCTGTGTAATTGAGTGTGTGCCCAGTGATGGATTGGCACCCTGTCTGGAGTGTGTCTGCCAAGCGCCCAAAACGTTCTCCGCTGGTTGGCCATGTGGAAGCCCCACTTTCCTTACGACTCTAGTAGAGGTTTATAGGGTAAATAAGATGAGAGATTAATTACTATTGTATAGAAGGGTGTGGTAGATGTGGTTGGGATGTTGGGCTATCAATCTGAAGTTTGTGGGTTGAAAACCCAATTCCACTGGAGTTGCCAATGTTGGCCCATGAGCAAGGCCCGTAACCCTCATTGTTCAGGGGTGCTGTATCAAATCTGTGTTCTGACCCCAGCTATTAGGGTGGGTTACTTGTAAGTCGTTTTGGAGAAAGGCGTCTGCAAAATGACCAAATGTAATTGTAATGTAAATGTAGACGCCAACTTGCAGTTGCATCAGTTGCATTACCAACCTTTTTTTTATTTTGCAAATGTTTTAATTTATTTTACTAAGGAAAATTTTCACAATGTCTTATTTTCCTCCACATTTTTTTTCTGATAATCAACAATAGGTTTGTTCATCTGACCCAAGCCTCCTGTCCCTCCTGAAACTCTAATGGGACTCAGTGGGGATCATGTGACTCTCCTCACCAGGCAACAAGCTGCTCATATATTTCTCTGGAGTTCTGCTGACATATGATCCCCTTCAGAGACAAGCATAACATTCACATCACATTGTATGCTCTTTTATTACATCATCGTTATAAGATCTATGTACTTCATTAACAGGCCAACAAAAGGTGGAGAAAGAAGATCAATGCAAAAGACGTTCAAAGTGATCATACAGTCATTGTGGATCATAAAATAAACCTTAAATTAAAGTTCAGACGGTTCCTCTTTTTGATTTTCCTCTGAATTATATAACTTAAAAATAAGGCAGCTTTATCAACAAATGTGGAAGCACTAAGTAAATTTAGATCTTTAATACAAAACCAGAACAAATCGAAAAATGCTAATTAGCTTGCAATTAAAATGAAGTGCATGCAAACCTCAACAAGCTGATTAAGTTGGCTTATTTAAAGAAAATATTGCTCAAACAAGAGAGCCGTCAATGAAAACAATAGAAATGATTATAAAACTTAAAAAATAAAAAACAGAAAGGAAACTCCTGGTGTGAGACAAAAAAAGTTTGTTTTCACCTGTGTCTAAAATTAGTGCACGTAAGAACAAAACAGAAAAGTCATACAGGGGAAATTGCATTAGAAAGAAAACCCTAAAGAAACATACCTTGTACATAAGCTGGCCAACAAAACAAATGCTTATTAACAGAATCAGGACAGAACGCTTTTGCTAGAATATTAACACTGCAGTCCCACTGGCCGCAATGTGACTCCTGATAAACGACACGTAAAAAAATAATAAGTAAATGTTCAAACATTCATAATCTTCCGCTTAATCCTGCAGGGGTCCCTCATGCCCATGCAGGAAAGAATGTTTTGGGCGCTGGGCAGATACAGGCTGCCAATCTATCGCTGGGTACACACTCACTCACATGCACACAGACTATATGAGGCAATTTAGAGCAGTTAATTTACCTTAAATCCATGTTTTTAGACTGTGGGTGGAAACTGGAGAACCCGGAGGAAACTCACACAGACACGGGGAGAACATGAAAAATCCACCCAGATCGGGACTCGAACCGGAAATTGCTAAGAGGCGAACATGCTATATATTGAATTCTTTAATATGCATTTATTTATTAAGACAAATTCTAAAATACATATACATTTGGTCATGTTGCCTATGCTTGTCCAAAGACACCAGCCAGTGAATAAACAGCATAAAAATAATTTATGTTACAAAGCACAAATTAAAGTTAGCATTTCAATTTACCAAGAACATTTATAGCACCCAGGACAGGGTGCCAATACATTATTGAGCAGAACTTTACACAAATGACAGATCAGTTCTTAATATATTCTTTCACTATTAAATATTGTTTATTTATTTCTCATAGTCACGTTAAGCCACAATGTTTTGTTTTTTAAAAAAAAAAAAAAAAAAGATATATATAGAATGAAATAAAAACAAAACATTCTAACACCAAAACAAAAGCACTGTTTCATACACCATTTTCTTATTAAATGTAAAAAAAGGCCAGAAAAATGGCCATTATTACCTCAAGAGTTAAAACACAGAGTCGCTCAACTTGGTCATCAATAGAGAATATGTTTGGTAATCATGAAGGCATTTTTAGGATTAAGATGTTTATGAAAAAAAAATAAAAAATCAACTCAATGACATGGCAACAAACCAATAAGGTGTCAATCTGCTTCATAGCAAATCTGAAGCTAACTTGATATATACTATTTTTAACTTCATGCCTCAAATAATTTAGGCAGCCATAAAGCCCAGAGCAAGCAGAGGCAGCAAAGCGCTACTCGTTTGGTTTTGTTGATTCCTCTTTTTTCTGCAAAAATGTTCAGTATGAATTTAATCTAAGTTTTAGCCATTTAACAAAAACAGCTCAATGTTATGTTTACGATTAGTTTAAATACAACAAAAGCTGTTCAGTCAATGTTTTGTCAATGTTGGAATTACAGCTTTATTATTCTGTACATTACAAAACAAAGTAACGGGAAGATGAAAAGTGGCAAACTAAAGTAGACAGTTTCGTGGATTTGAACGGATCTGCCATGTGTTTCAATGACTGCCAGTACATAAATGTTACTTGTTTCGGAAATGATGAAGAATGTAGTGAATGTGTGGAAAGAGTGTAAAAAAGATTTAATCTGACATCTCTAAATGACTGAGAGACAGAAGGAATGCAGCCTGATTTATGTCTCCTTTCAAACAGGCTTCCTTTGCCTTTAGGCGTTAAATAAGCATTTGGTGCAGGGCCCTTCCTTTGCTCATGACCCAGCGATGACAACCAAGGCATTCATTTGATTTTTTTGGGTAATGAAAAGTAAAATCAAAGTCCATGTCCCAAGCTATCCGTACATGAGAAACCCAGGATGTGTTTTGTAGAAAGACATATCGTCGACTAGAGGACCACAGAGGAATCGAGTTTAAGTACAGACAGCATACAAGTAGAGCTACAGATTCCAGGGAGAAAAATTGACAAAAGACACAACAGACAGATGAGGAGGCAGCAACACTGCAAGAGGTCATTTTTTAAAGAAAGGATATAAAAGGATGTGAAGTAAAGGCATTGATACTGTATGTAGTGATGATGAAGGAAAGGTAGCAGAGCAGAGACGCAATCCAAAAGGGACGTTGTCTGGGTCACAAATTAAAATGTAGTGTAAAATTGGTATCTTTGTAGTCGTCAGTCCCAGCTGCGCTGCTAACCGCTTCAATTGTCCGCGCACAGCCTTCTGTCTGCATCATTTGAATGCCCATAACCACTGTCCAGATTTAGCTGTGGGTCGACCACTCACCACAGAGCCTATCGAGGATAAATCTGGAGGGTGGACTAAACGAGCCAAAACCAATTATCTATGATGCTAATGGACAGAAAGGGAAAACGCAGATCAAATCCAGCCAGAGCAAGGACATGGACTGAGCAGATGCCACTCGGACAGCATTTGTCCATTTGTTGGATGGTTTGTACCATGCCAGGTGTTGGAATCGGGTTAATGCGGCTGCCGCTGGGGCTGACAGCAATAAGGATGTGCAGTCCATCCTGAAAACCATCACACAGATCATGCTGCCCCCCCCCCCCCCCCCTCCATTTTTTATTCCTTTTATTTTTCGCCCATAAAAGGTTTACCTAAAAGTACAACAAAGTCATATAAAGATATATAATACTAAAAAAAGTGAAATAAGAACACACTACAACAAAGAAAAAAATAAGTACCACTTCCATGCATTTTGTCAGCGGCACAGAAATCGCACTTCTGACCAGACTTCAATTAGGGTTTCTTGTCATCCGGTCTGTTTCGGTGTTATTAGTCTGCTAATTTGTTAATCATTGCTTGTCATGTGTTTATTCGTCACATGTTCTTCTTCGGATAATTAAAACCCACCTTACCTGTGCAATCCCGCCCGATCGTCATATGAGTTGCGCTCTGTCACTTGTGTGTGTGTGTGTGTGTGTGTGTGTGTGTGTGTGTGTGTGTTTCTTTTTCCACTGTGTTTTCTGCATTAAATAACCACTCAACCCTGGACCCAGTACGAAACACACATTTCTGTTCACATATTGAAAACTAGTTTTACCTTTTGCATTTAAAAATCATTGTGTATCAATCCAATAAATTTCAACCTCAAATTCATTCAGTCTGCAAGACAATTTTCAAGACATGATCTGGGACAAAAGATCCTAAATAAAGCTTGGCTTTCAATATTAAATCCGTACATACATTCGGAATTAATTCTATGTTCCGTCGTTTGGTAATGCAGTGTTTGTGCAAATTTATATCTGATCCCAATCTGATCTAAACTGTGTATTTATGTATTAATGCAAATCGACTGCTGGTGCGGACAGTGGTGATGAACCGGTGACAGTACTGGACTACAAATAAAATTTGTAGTCCAAACCACATCTCTATTTACACCATTATGCACCACGTTAAATTCCTTGTCATTTTTTCAAAGCACTTAACTTTGTACATTATCTTTAAAATATATTTTAAATATTTAAATATATTTTTTAGATATTTTAGTCTATACTATCAGAATGCTCGTACTGCACTGCAGGTAAGAACTTGATAACAACATGAAAGTTGAAAGGCAGTTGTTTTAGCTGTTGAGTGATGGATTTGGAGTCCATGTATTTAAAATGAATGTATTACTATAGAGAGGTTTATTGCAATTGAATATATGTAAAATGAACGTAGTGTGATTTGTGACTATGGTGTCCACACAGTTGCTTTCTAATGTGAATATTCTGGAAGACCTTGATGTGACACTGAAGGGGTCTTGAATTTAACAGTGATATCAATTGAACAATCAAACATAGAAAGTTGAGAAGTACTTAGTTTTTCCAAAGACATGATGGGAAATTTGTGTGTGTTTTGGTGGGTTAAATGTGGAGTACAAATTCCTCTGTGTGTAAGCACAGTAGGCAAAATAGATCACTCTGCCTTAATCACTTATTAGTATAGAATTCCAATATTCCGATAATACTCCTTCTAGTGTTTAATTATCAGAACAGTTAGTTAAAAAGATTTGACTGCAAGTTATACTATGTATCAATGTGTATGTGACAAATAAAATTGGATTTGATTCGATTTGAACTGCATGGCTTAACACCCCATATTACCAATCTCTCTTACTAAGTCTTTCAAGCAAGGCCCTTAACCTGGAGTTCCTCAAGTTGTATGATACAATTTCTCCGACTTTCGAGAATCCCTTTACTCCTGACCAATCCACTATAAAGGAAAGCTTTCGCTATCCCATTTTATCATTCTGCCCCTCCCGTCCCTCAGATCAGTTTCATGTCTATCGATCAAACATGCTGAGTCTAATTGTTGGCTCTATTGAGTGACAGCCATGGACAGTGGAACATGGTAAAGCTGAGAAAGGAGGTGACACAGATCTCGAAATGAACAAATGAACTCATCCCACACATGAACCTGACACTTCAGCAGAGGTTATTGTTTTGTAAGAGGCTGAAGGCCTGGAATAATTCACTAGGAAATCAATTTTTCTCTGACCATTTACACATTATGAAGAGCTGATGGACTGTGTAAGTGAGATATGCACTCTCTCGCTTCTGCTCTGTCTGCCCAAACCCGTTTCATTTATTTCCTCCTTTATTTCCATCTTCAATTTTTGTCTCTTCCCTCTGTTTTCTTATCCACATAGGCAGTTGGAGTCTAGTGGACAAAGATTATGAATGACATATTTTATCATCATCTGAATATCAGTTTTTATCAACACTATATTATTACAATAGAAATATCCGCCTTATGAATTATGGTACACAGCTGTGGGATAGAGTGCGTTTGAAGTAAGCCACGAAATAATACGAAATCACAGCTTCACATCCGACCAGAAGAACGTGGAAAAAAAGAGGGTAATACCTGCACTCACAGATTTTTACACACACTTACACACACAAACCACACTTTTGTATCATGCCTTCAAATGCAAAATATAGAGATGAAATAATACCCTTACAATTTTGGATTGCAAATTCAAAAGGTAACTGAAGACATTTTAAGAAACCACCATAAAGAGAATAAACTAAAAGACTTTTCTGCACAATTAAAGCATACACTTCCTGTCAGAAAATTAGTTGACACTAATTTAAATGCGGTCTTTATTTAAATTATTAGAAAACTCAAAACATTGCAGATCATTAAGCAGGTTATAAAAGGTTTCCCATCTATTGTGCTCACATGAAATATTTAATTAGCAAAATCATTTTTCCTGACCTGTGTCACTGCAGTACGAGCTCACACTGGGGTGTTGTCTCTCATGTTTAACAGTTGTCACAACGTTCTGCTGTATCATTGATGTGTTAAAGTGTAAACAGCCTTCCACAGTTTTGCATTTTAAATTATGATGTACATAGTTAGAATTAAACAGTTCACTGCTCATAGGTTTATACATTTTTTTGGTTGCACGCAATACAGAGATCGCTGAGATGTAGGTGACAAAGAAGCAGGTCCTAACAGATAAACCAAAACATGCAGATCTCAAGACCTCAGCTTCAAACTCTTCAAGTTCCAGTGATTTGAACTACAAAAAAAAAGGTTTTATGGGCTTTTGGAGGATCAAGTCTTTTTAAGACCCACTGCTCGAATGCAAAGCACTGATGTTAACAAGTCTTGTATTGACTCCAATCATATGTGTCATGTTTCTGATGTGATTCTAGATTTCTACCATTCATCTTAGAAAACATTTCCTGTTCGAATCCCAAGCTGGGTGGAGTTTACATGTCCTCCCCGTGTCTGCGTGGGTTTCCTCCGGGTTCTCCAGTTTCCTCCCACATTCCAAAAACATGAAGGTAAA